>WAAG01055646.1:60732-71365 GCA_013390105.1 Tichodroma muraria | reverse complement strand
AAAAAAAAAAAAAAAAAAAAGGAAGGAGAAGGAAGGTTGGTGTGGTGCTGTCTGTGGGAATTTGCAGAGGGAAAGACTGATGGTTGTCACTATCTTTGGTGTCAGTCATTTGAGCTCACCATCAATCAGGGGGGAGGTATGAGAGTTTTACTGTGGGAGGATAAATGGCTGATGCCATCTTTGGTGTCAGTTGTGTGTCCACTGTCAGGCTGAATGGCTTGGGGAGAGGGTGTGAGGGTGAAGCCTGTTATCACAGGTGGTGAAGGTGAACAGCAGAACAGGTGCGAGTGCATGTAGAGAAACTCTTTTAAATACCTTCTTCCTTTCAGCCTCCTCTTCCTCTCTGTCACTGCCTGGGGAGTGCCCTGGGGTGAACTGTTGCTCTTTTGCAGGGTCAGTGCAGTGTAATTGCAGAGAGCAGCTGGTAGCACTGTTGTCTATGGCTGGGTGATGCAGATGGAGGCTGATGATAATGTTATCTACAGAGGAGAGATCTGGAGTCACTCTGCTGTGGGAGTATGTGGCTGGAGGGGGGTGTGTGGACTGGGTCTGTGGGGCAGAGAGGTTTGGGAGTGTGTAGGTGATGAATAACCAGTACCTGGAAATCAGAGACCTGGGCTTCCTTTTGTTGAGACTGATCTGCGTGTTGGTGTAGTGTGGATGATGGGCTTGTTTGATGAAGCATCCTTCAGTTAAGATACCAGGCTGGGCCAAGTTCCTGGAGAGCTTTCCTTGTAGATGGAAAGTGTTCATGCTGCAGCCTCAATGCCTTCTGTTTGCCTTTCAGCACAAAACTACAGCACTGGTCCCTCTACTGGAATCCTGCTGATTTCCTCTTGGAGAGTGGCTTTTGGGAAACCTCAGCACCTAGTGGTTAATAAACCACTGTTTTGCTGCTCCTTGGTCTTAGTCCCTCAGTGCTGGTGCTAACAGAATACTGAGAGTCATTAGAGAAATATGCAAGATACTCCAGTTATTTCTCTTTGGACGGTGCTGGTAGCAAGTGAAAGAGATAAACAGACTGTGATGAGCTGTGCTTAGCTTATTGCATCACTGGTTTTACTGAAAGGGTCAAGGTCCTGCTCTGGATGTTGTTGTAGGATGCATTTGAGCTGCTCTTGAGCTGTGCTGTGCTAGAGGGAAAATGTTTGGGAAGGGCATCATTTTAGTGCTCTCTCCATGTGTTCCTTCTGAGTGGTGGCCGTGGCTGAAGTGCCTTGGTAGAGTTCATGATGAGAAGTCCTGTCAGGTTAATTTCTTGGCTTTGCACTGGAAACCCCTGCACTTGGCTCCTGTTAAGCCCCAGGAGCTGCACCTCCTCTGGCAGCAGCAGCCAAGGGAAGCCCTGCTGACATCTGCTGCAGCCTGCTGGGTGTTGGGGCTGGGAGGGGACCATCAGGGCTCCCTGGATGTGGAACCACACAGCATGGAGTCATGCTCTGTCCCACTCCTGCCCTCAGTTTTCTGCTAGGATGGCTCTTGGTGGCTTGGCTGCCTGGATGGATCTGCTTCACTGGTGGCCTAGGCTGAGGTCTGCTTGCTCCTCTTGTGGCATGGCTGAAATGAAGGATTTGAGGAACCATGGCTGTTCTTGCCTATTTTTGTTTGGATTGGGGGTGCTTATTGAGACTGAGAAGCTGAAATGTTAGAGACGTGCATAATGTACCTGGCTGATGACACAAGAAAAAGAGAAAAAATGTTTGCTTAATCATTTCAATATTTCAGCAACTTCACCTCTGGCATTACAGGTGTGAATAAAATCTGGTGTGAGCCCGGTCGGCTGTAAGGGCTGAGGATGTGTCTTCACAATTGGCATTTGGACTCAGCACAAAAGGTGCTGAAGACTGTAACCGTTTTCATCTCTGGATGGGAAAGAGCTAGTTCTAGTCTTAGTCTGTGTCCAGGAAATCCTGTGCTGGAGAGCTTCCCTTTCAGGAACCCAGTGGAACTGTCCCAGGGAGGTGGTGTGGCACACTGAGCTTGCATGAGATGGAGCAAGGCTTCCTGTACCTGTTTCACTGTCACTTGGGAAGCTGATTTGCCTTTCACGCCAGTGTTGTCAGGGAGGTCCGGTTTGGTGTCCCACCCCTGTGGGGGCTTCCCAGGCAGCAGTGGCTGTCTGGTTTCTGTGGGAGTCTCCAGGAGGTGATGAGAGTGGGAAATGTGTGTGGAAGAACATGGGATGTGTTGAACAGGATCTCCCCTTGGTGCATGGGCATCCTACCACCTCCCTGACCTTTCTGGGGCTGGATTTACCTGGGACAGGTATGGTTGAAGGGCTCTAGGCTGCATCACAGGGCATCACCACCTTCATGGCCATGTTCAGGAGTGTCACCAGGGGCTTGGAGTGGTGCCCCTGCAGGAATCTCCAACCCGAAGAGGATTCTTGCGAATCCCTGCCTCCATCTGTTGCTTCCCTCTCCACTTGCTGCCTGTAGCAGGCATCTCTGCCTGTTCCAGGTGTGGAGCACTGGTAACACCCCTGGATCAGGACCACAGGGGATCCTGGCTGCTGAAGGCTGTGCTAAATGCTTTCATGGGACACAATTTGTGGCATCTCCCATCAAACCTCCTGCAAGCTACCTTGCTGCAAAGCTCTGTTTTGGGGCTGTCTCTGACGTAATCTGTCAAGACACGGGCTGCTCTTTGACTTACTGCTGAAAGTCTGGTTGGGGATGGATGACCAGTTGCTTACCTAGCATTACCAAAGCAACGAGTTGTTGCTTTCCATGACTCATGAAAATGCACTGCAGGCTCTCTTAAGAATGGCTGAGATCATTTTTTGGCTGGCTTTGGGCATCTGGTTTCCTTAGCAAATAGCAGTGGGGGTGGAGAGAGGGGGATTTCCAAACTCCTTTCTTCGTATGTGTGATTGGTTTTTAGAGCTCTTCTCAGAAAGTACTTACTTTGTTTTAAAAAGGGGGTGAAAAAAAAGGACCTGTAACTTCCATGTCTGTTTAGTTTTTGTAGCATGTTTCGTTTAGTCGTGGTTTGGTGTAAAAAGGGGAAAGGTGCTAGTAACATTACAGAGCCTTATGCTGTGGTTCTCCTCTTAGATAAGCAAGGATAGAAACACTGAGTGGTATTTTCCTTTTAGAGCAAATCTTTCTGGGGAAGGCGAAGGCAGTACAAAGAAAATTCTGCAAACAAAACTGTAATTTCATATTTTTTTTTTTTTTACCATGTTTGCTTAAATAGGGGACTTTGATGATGCAGCAGAGCAGAGTCTTAGAAAGAAACATTTTAATGTTTGGTTAATCTGATTATTATTTTAAAAATATTTGTTTATTTGTAGACCCTGGATTCGCTTTTTTCTTTTTTCCTGCGCGGTCCAAAGGCCGCAGCACAGACATCCTTGAGAACCAAGTGCAGCAAGATAAGCATTAACCAGAGGAGAATCGGAGCCCTGTGACAGCTTCAGAGGGCGGGAGGTCCCCAGGTGTTCTGACACCTCTGCAGCCGGGTTGCAGCAGCCTCAGTGGTATCCTTCCCAAGCCCAGGCACCTGAGAGCAGGCAGAGAGAAGGGAGGGGGAATCCTGAGTAGGCAGAAGGTAATTGTTTGCACGGGGAGATTTGTGGGGCGGTGGGTTTGGTGTGCCCATCCTTTGCAGGGCTGGGAGGCAGCGAGGGTTTGGTGCGTCCCACGCTGTGCGGCCCCCGTGGCCGAGTTCAGGAATTTGGTAGCTGCGAGCGGGTCTCTGATGCCGGTCTGTGCTGGTGCTTGGCCGGGGTTCCTTCTGCAGGCAGGGCAGGCAGAAGCGTGTGCTGGGCGACGGGGCTGGACTGCCCCGGGCTGCGGAGGAGCCGCAGGTCTGTGCCGGGAACAGCAGGAGCACAGCAGCTCAATGGCCCGGCCCTCGGCCGGGGGTGAGCGGGAGCAATGCGGCTGAGCAGGTTTGTGCTCACTTCCCTGTCATCTCGGAGATGAGATGATGCAGAAACCCAGGGCCTTTGCCAGCGAGCAGCCAGGTTTCCTTTCTCTGCCAGCAGGAGCCGGCTTGCTGCCGTCGCTGTGAAAGGCGGACGGAAAGCAAACCCGTGGAGCTCGAGGAATGAATGGCACGGTTGGGCTCCAGTGAGGGCGATGGATGCCACCCCCAGGGCTTGGCTCGGGGCTGCTGCCTGCGGGAGCACCAGGAGCTGCTGTGAGCACCGCGGCTGCTCGGGCCCTTCGTGTTCTCCTCCACCTCTGAGTTTCTCGGCGTCTTTGCTGGTTTGGACAGAATGGGTGAGGACCGCTGATTTAACCAGAAGTGTAGCCTTTATCCTCTTTTTCTATGGATATAATGTATTCAGTGCATGGCCTAGCACGCCACAGATCCGAGTCCTCTAGGTCCTAATTGTTTTGTTCCATGCAATAATAGGAAATAAACGTGACCTGAGGTCTTCTGCTCTTTGTGGTGCTTGTGAGTATTTGAACGTGTGGCCAAAGTTTATTTTTCTTTGTGTGGAGTGGTGGGCAGCTGCAGCCCAGGTGCCTGTAGTGCCATGGTGACACTGCCCCAGACTACAGGATGAGCCCTGTGATATCCAACACAGCTTTTTTCAGAAGGTCAAGTCCTTACTTATAGACTAATTTTTTACCATAAGGTAAATTTCTGCTGGGCGAGATCCACCAGTAGCTGTGAATCTGGTGGTTTTGGTGAGCAGGGAATGCCAGCAGATGGGCTGGCATGGCTGAATTCCATGGCTTTACCCTGCTCGATGCTGGATAAAAAGTGGAAACAAAATTTGGAAAGATGTTCTGCTGTGTTATTATTTTGGTTTTTTTTTTGACTGCTGTGCCTTGATATTGTCCCCCAGTGCATAATGTTCTTTTGACTAGGAAAGGAAGCCAATATCAGGGTACCCCAAAGGGGCTGCTTGGTTCCTAGGCAGGTGTTACTATGGAAGCTGTGTTTTCCATCTGTAACTTACAGATGGAGATGTTGAAAGAACTCACCTCTCCCCAAAATTAAGTCATTCTCTGTCCAGTCTAAGGCTTCTAGTGTGTAGTATTGGCAAAAAGGAAGCCTGGATCACAATCTTTCCTGCAAAAAATACAGATTTATTTCTTTTAAAGTAGATGTTTCTATTCCTTCTTGTTTGAGCATTTCAGACATGACATATACTTCTTCAACTTTTGACATCTGCAAATACTTCTTTTTAACAAAAAAAAGGGAACTCTGGATTCTGATGTAAACATGTGACTCCAGGAACAAGGTTCTTATGAAAAACAGAATTCTGTGAGAATTTGCAATGCTCAGGGTTATCCCATTGTTAGCAGAAAATGAAGTAAAACCTTCTACACCCAGCTCTCTTTCCAGAGATGCTGCCCTATCCCTTGGTGTCCATCTTGTTGCAGGAGATATTTAGGCTGTGTGGCTTTTGGTGATATTTTTTTTTTAATGGTGTGAGGTATTTTTTATGACTTGTATAGTGAAATATTTTTTTTCCTTCTGTGGTGAAATTTGCAGATATGTGGTCTTGAGACTCTCAGGTGCTCTCTGGGTTATGTGTGAGGATGGCCTCTTGTGGAAGCCTTGCACTCTTCAGGCATCTTAAAACCAAGAGAGAGCCTTGCTGCTGTTGTTGCATGTATCAATGCCAATGGAAATTGCCATGTAAACCTAAACACTTAAGCTGCATTGGAGCCTCTTCTCCCCAAACCCTTTGGTTCCTTGCATTTTCCTTTCTGGGGTGGTTGGTGTCTGGGGTTTTTTGAGCTTTCTTCTGACAACCTATTGGTTGCCAAGACAGCCAGGAGGCTTGACTTGGGCGTTTGCAGTCTGTGCTCTTGCCGGCCTGCCTTCTGCAAGAGTAAATGAAGTGCCTTTCCATCTTGGACAGGAGCAGGCTTGGGAGCTCAGGGAAGCACAAGTACTCTGATAGTATGAAAATGAGGTTCCTGTGCTGCTTGTGGCTGTGGGACAGGAATTAGGGGACTTGCTTGGGTGCCTAAGAGCTCACTGAAGCTGAAAACCAGGCAAGTCCTCTGTTGCTTAACTTTCCTTGGGTAAGCCTCCAGCTGTCTCTGGAAGTATTCACAACCTGCCTGGACGTGGTACTGTGCAAGTTGCTCTAGGTGAGCCTCCTTCAGCAGTGGGGTTGGACTGGGGCATCTCCGGAGCTCCCCATTCCCACCACAGCCGTTCTGTGATTCTGTGAACATCTGGAAAACAAACTGTCTCGGAGGGCAGCTCTCCCACCGCAAGCAGGCGAGCGGAGCCGGCCTGTTTCTCTACAACGTGGGAGATATTTATCCTGTGACTAAGCAGAAAAGTTAAGAGATGGAAAAGGTCCTATTAGATCATCTCGTCCACCTCCCTGCTGGCGAGCAGCTTTTCTCCCCGGCGTACGTTTATTAACGGGCGGCTGGGCAGGCGGGAGCGGTTTGCCCAGGGCACCGTGGAGGAGCAGCAGGCAGCCCGTGCAGGTGAGGGACTCTGCTCGCACGTGACTCCACCTGCACGTGCACAAGAAGCTTGCAGCGACAGGATTTTGTAGCGAAAGGGCCAGAAGCTCCCGACTTGACGTTCTTGGCGTGTTTGGAGCCTTCCCCTTAACTTGCTGTCAGTTTGTGCAGGCATGAGCTTGTCTTTTGATAGCATTCTAGGAATAGGCTAATTTTACTTTATATTTATGATGGAGTAGGTGGCTTGAAAACTAATAATAATGGGGGGGAGGGAGAAAAATAGAAGCCTTTTGGAAAGGAGAGGTCAGCCAGCTGGACCTCTGCACAGCTGGCCTGGGCTCTGCTGGCCATGGTCTACAACAGCAGTGTGCAGAGGCTCCCAGAGGAGATGTCAGAGAGGTGCAGGTGGAAATGCTATTGCCTTGACAAACAGAGCAGTGCTGGAGTGTCAGGCCAGAGCTTGGGGACCATCAGCGTTGCTTGGTTTATTACTGCTTAATAACCATAGCACGGTGCACGTGGATTGGTTTTTATTTTGCATTCCCCAATTGCAGCTAAGGGCACTCGGGTTGAAATCGCTGAGTGTTGAGAATAAAGGGACAAATTCTGTCCTTAACTAGATCAGGTAAGAACTAGAGCATGTGCCCTCGTAGGGAATGGGAGCAGGAATTTCCTGTCTAGACGTGTGGAGAACTGCCTTCTCCTTTGGTTTTTGCACTTAGGGTCACTTTGCTGGCTCCAGAGGTATCTCTTGGGCAACACCAGTATGAGATCAATATTTAGGGTTAAGGATGAGAACCATTCTGAGGTGCAGGTGAGCAGCCAACCTTCCTCTGCACCAGTGACATCTTTTTGCTGGTGGTGACACTTGGTTGGGCCCCAGGGGCTGTACTGCAGGGTCTGATGATCCATTTCCTGACACCACAGTACATTTTGTGTGGTTTTTGGAAGTGTTTTGGGACATCTCTTGGCTGAGCAATTGCTGTGTTGCATGGGGAGAAGCTCTCCCAGATCAATGGAGGATGTTTCATGGCACAGACAGTGTCCCTGGCACCACTGGTCTTTCTCTTGGCTTGTCCTGGGGAAGTGACAGTATCACAGATGACGTTTTCCAGGAAAGCTTCCAACACTTGTAAGGAGCTCTGTCATGGACTTTGCCTCCCTTCCCTCCACCAGACATCTTCTAGGGAGGAGGGAGCTGGAGCAGGGCACAGTGCGTGCAGGGAGCAAATCTGCCTTATTATTTAATTTAGAGAGAACTTGGCCTAAAGACGTAAAAAGGAATTGCAAGCGCTGTCTGGACACCACCTCTCCTCATCAATTAGCAGCATTAAACTCTCAGCAGGGAGGATTAATTAGAAAACTGAAATCTTTCTATCATGACAGCCTTCTGGTTTCCATTGAAGTGCAGCCGGAGGACTGGAAAAGCTTCTGTGTTTTGTTTTGATATGCAGGCATATGTTTCTTTCCATACTGGAAATTAATTCTGTCTGTCTGTAATGGAGCCGTGGGAATCAATATTGAGCTGAACTGTATTTCTCCAGAGCTTTCTTCTAAAAGTAGTCGACTGCTTCCCCACTGTGCCTAATAAGTGACCTGATTTCAGAGGAGCTGTGCAGCTGGTCTGCCAGTTCAGAGGTGTTGTACAGCTGCCTTGATGGTGCAGGGCTGGTTCATGGTCTCTCAAGGGTGATGGGCTTCTCTTTTCTGAAAGTCTCCAGGTCAGACTTTCTCTGAGCTGGACAAAATGCCCACAGTGACTTTCCATTGCTCCATACCAGGCTGGACATCGTAGGAGAAGAAATTACTCATCCCACTGCCTCCCCTGCAGACAGCTCTTGGCCTTGGTGAACTGTGATGCTCTTAAGTTCCGCAATGCCCTCAGCTGGATTTAGAGGCAAGATGTGCCTTTTCCTCAGTGTCATCATCTATTCTTCCCTCCACCGGGCTTGGGGAATAAAGTAGAGTGAGTGCAGCAGCAGGAAGCTGCTGCCTTGCACTGGGGTCACTTTTGGGTGATGGCATAGCTTGGGCAACACTTCTGGAGAAGGGGCTGCCTTGTGTGTACTGCAGCAGGCAATAGGCTGTGCTCAGGCTCCGCAGAACCACAGCTTTGTGAAAACTGGGTGGGGAAGGGCTGGCAGGAGAGGCAGGGCAGAGCTGGGAGGCTCTGAGTGCTCCGGGCTTCGGGCAGTGCTTGTGCTCTGCTGGCCTGTCAGGCTCTGTGAGCGCGTGGCTGTGTGCTCACAGTCCGGTTCCTGTACTGTTGATGGCTCATTTTTTACCATGAAGGCAAGTCCAGTTGAGTTCATGTGATACTGCAAGACCGGAGGACGAGGAGAACAAAGCCTCTGTGCAAGCTGCTGCACATGCTTGTTTCGTAACCCCATCACCACCCCGCTGACGGCAGGCACGAGGCAGCAGCTCATGGAAGCAGCACAGTCCTGTGTAGAAAGGCTGTGCATAGTCCAGGCTCTGCAGAAACCTGGTCCTTCTACCCAGAACCACAGCTGGCTTTTAATCTTTGCTTGCCACTAAGCACTCGCTGAGCTCTGCGTTCTCCCACTGGAGAAATCTTAATCCGGAGTTGCGTGGCAGAAGTGGTGCGAGCAAGGAAAGGACCTATCAAAATTTGTGGTGGCTGTTGGGGTCCTTCTCTCCCCATGTGCTCTGGAGGTTGTGCTTCTTGCCCGCGGAGAAGGAGCAAATCAACCAGGTAGCTGCTGAGAGAGCAGAGAGTGGTCAATTAGTCGTGAGCCCTCGGCTTTGCAGTCGATCAGAAAGTCTCATTGGGATCAATAAAATCCAGCCAGGCTGCGGGGGAGAGGCTGTGGCTTGTTAAAGAGGAAGCTGTGCAGGGGGATGGCTGCGAGGGACTATTGATCCTGGCAGGCTGAGGGTAAATGCTGGGTTACAAAGGCTGGTGGGATGGCTCCTGGGATGTACAGGTGTGTTATCCTCTGTGCTCTCAGCGGGGTGTTGCAAGGCAGAGAAAGTGGGTCAGAGATGAGGTGGAGTGAGTGTGGAAGTTGGCACAGTGGCTTCGAAGCCCTGATCCTGCCGTGATGTTATGCCAACACCATGGGATAAATCTGCCTCCTTCCCAGTCCAGAGTGTGGTCAGTTAAAGTCCCTGCTGGAGCATGTGGGATCAACCATAATCAGATCATAAGGATATAATCGTAAGGATCAGCTGTTGGTTATGCATTTGATGTTCTTAGATGTTGAAGCTACAGAGACAGGGTTGGTTTCTGCCTGCTGTTACCCTCATGGAGAACTGGGCATCCCAGTCCCTGGTGCAGATTCTAGCTCTCAGGCCACATTCTCTGTGGCACAACATTGGCTTTGCAGCTCTCTGGTGTAAAGCTTCATTCATGGACACTCTCTGTTTCTGATACCAGATGATTTTCTCCCAATTGCTTTTCCCAGGAAGGATTTTTTTTTTTTTTCCTGAGACAAACACTTTTCTGATGGCTTATTTCACCTTAAGGTTTTACTATCTATTCCTCCTTTTTGGTTTCCGCTCCTTCTCCTTCCTGTTTTTCCCAGAAACATGGAAGAAAAGAGGCCTGAGGCTTCACTTTTCCAGATACATGGTTTTGCTTTAATTTCTCTCCCTCAAAATATTTGGTCATTTGAGGAGAAAGACAAAAATAAGGCAAATGAAAAAAGACAAATGAAAACCTGCAGGAGGAAGAAATGACAATCTTCTTCTTCATTGGTTTTTATATTATATGTACAAATACCTTCCCTTTGCTGTGTTCACCTAGAGGGGAATGTTCATTGGAATCAGAAGGTTTTTGTAGGTATAAGTGGCATCAAGGTTTCCCTCTGATTCATAGGTGCACAGAGAACTATGTAAGGACAGGATTTTGCCCTGTGAAAGGGAAAATAATGCAGGACAGTGCTCTCCTCTAGCTGCAGATCTTCATCCTCACAGACAGGGCTATGTGTGTAAATAATCCTGGCTCAGCTTCGTCTGGGGAGGTGAATGATCAGGCTTGCAGGAGATGAGCATCCTTTAGACTGGGAGGAGCTGAAGAGGGACTTTTTACATGGACATGGAATAATAGGACAAGGGGGAATGGTCTTAAACTGAAGGAGGAGAGATTTAGATTGGTTTTTAGGAAGAAATTTTTTCCTGTGAG
The DNA here is from genome assembly GCA_013390105.1 of Tichodroma muraria. Classification (NCBI taxonomy): domain Eukaryota; kingdom Metazoa; phylum Chordata; class Aves; order Passeriformes; family Sittidae; genus Tichodroma; species Tichodroma muraria. The sequence goes on along the minus strand of WAAG01055646.1, from coordinate 60,823 downwards.
GGTGGTAGGGCCCTGGTACTCACCAGATTGCCCAGGGAAGCTGTGGCTGCCCCTGGATCCCTGGAAGCGTCCCAGGCCAGGTTGGATGGGA
>WAAG01055646.1:1125-60656 GCA_013390105.1 Tichodroma muraria | reverse complement strand
GGGGGGGGGGGTTGGAACTAGAAGGTCTTTAAGATCCTTTCCTACCCCAACCAGTCTATGATAACTTACTGGAGCATGCTGTCTGGAACATTTCATTTATGAAGTAATTTCTGAGAAGAGGATTTGTTTTAAGAGCTCAGTGGTTTCTTTAAAGGGCTGTCATAGATATTATAACAGCAGGACTCAGGCAGGTTCTAAACCTTTTACTTTCAGTACACATCGTGCTAGAATGAACAGGATGGCTGCGGAGATCTTCCTCCAGAAGCAGCTGGAGAAACTCTGTCAAGTGCAGCTGCCCTGGCTGGGTCACTGACTGAAGGAATCCTCCACTGAGCTCGATGGCTTTTAAACACAGGTCTCTTCTCCCAGCAACAGGTGTTGTGAGAAAGATTCTTAAGCGGTTTTGGGGTGTTATGCGCAAAACTGGGGAGAAGAAGCTGATGGGTACTGATACAGAATTGCTTGTTGGGTTTCCTGCGCTGTAGTACCCGGGGCACGGCCTGGCTCCTTCCATGAGCTGTGCTGGTCACTTCCAGCTTAGCAGCCTCATCAGGGGAGGGTTTATTCTCCTCATCTTGACTCATGAACTTTGTCTCTTGAGCTCTCTGGGGAGATACACCTGCAAACCTGGCCTGGTTACACACATGTCTGCAGAAGGTCCATCCCAGCGGTGTGCTCATAAACATGGAATCAGAGAATCATTTAGGCTGGAAAAGGACTTCTAACATCAGAGTCCAACCATTAACCCAGAACTGCCAAGTCCATGACTAAATCATGTCCCTAAGTGCTACATCTACAAAGATGCACAGTCTTAAATTGCTGGTTTTTTACTCCCTTGCATGGTATATCCTTTGGATGACCTGGGTGGAAAATGCCATGGGGGCAGGGTCTTCTGTGTCTGAAGTGGCCCCAAAATATAGCTCTTCTTTTGTGTCTCCCAGAATATGGACCCAAGTTCCAGGGCAGTTCTAAGTACAGCAGGTTGAATGTTCTCTAGTGTCTAGAGAAAACAGTACAGATGATGTTGGGATGATCAGAGAAAACCTGTAATATTCCAACCGCTCTCCCTTTGAATCCCTCTTTGCCAAGCCTGCAGGCTGCCTGAGCTATCAGCACACATTCATTTGTGTTCTCACCATTAAAACAATCTCATTTGCTTTGCTGTTGGTTTTAACACTACCCCAGTGCTGGCCTCTGAAGCTTTTTGAAAATAACATTTACAATAATATTTTTAACAGTTCCGTAGTATACAAAACTCCAGTGCTCTGGCAGGACTCCCGGAAACTTGCTGAAAGTTAATGTGGTCAGCTCTTAAAAAGGAGAGATTTTTTCCGCTTGACTCTTGCTTGTTAAACTCTCTGAGCCCAACATGTTCCCTGCTGCTTGAAAAAACAAGGAAAGTCCCAATTTTAGCAATGCTAGTTTGAGTAGCTTTCCAGCCGAGCCCTATTTCAGGGGCAACTGTGGCTTATTATTTTTTTTTATTTTTTTTTTTTTTTACAGTGGTGTGTCCCTGCACCTTCAAACTGAAGTGCTAAGTGGTGCTCAGGCAGGAATAAGTAGGTGCTGCTTTCCCTGGAAGCCTGGGGGTGATAAACTGCAGAGGGAGATGCTACTTGCTTGTGCTGCAGTAGTGGCAAGACACACTGACCTGAGGTCTGTGTTTTATGGTGGATGCTGAGCCTCTGCAAGGTGAGAACAACCCTTTTTGGGGTAGGTCACACTGTAAATCCCATATATCAATAGCAGACTGCAGGTGACTCCAGCTCTTAATGCTGGAGTGCACTCTTCCTGCTCTCCTAACCTTCATTCTACATAACTCCTCACAGTAAATCTCCTGGTCACTTTTTGTCTTCCCTTACATCCAGGAGGAAATCACACTTCTCCATCCTCTCCTCCCCTGCTTTGTTTTCTGTAACTTGGATCCACAGAGGCAGAAGTCATGGATGCACAGACATGTCATAGCTGAACTGTTGTCTCCCTGGAGCTCAGTTTTGCTTAATCCCTTCCCAGCCAGGAGTATGGGAAGAAAAAGGTAGAACTGGGATTAACTTTCGTAGTGGTTTAATAGCCTTGCATGCATCTCTCACGTAGATGCTCATACCCTGCACTCGTGCAGCCATAATGAAATTGAGCCACTCTCTCTGCAGAGTTCAGCTCAGCCAAATCAAAACTGCTTTTCCACTAAATGAGAGCATCTGTACTGGGCTTTCCTGCAGGTGAAGTAACTTCCAGCAGTTCCCTGAGCAGACTGGAGCAGACAGAGTCTCTTTTATGCACAACACAAACCTGGAATACGTTGCCCCAGCATCCCTGGGAGCCAACACCTTGCTGAGCTCTCTCACTGCTTGGCAGGTGCTTACCAGGGAGATTTCAAGTAGATTTACAGAGTTCTGTGGGCTGTGGGAGTGGTGCAGTGGCCAGTGGGAGCCCAGTTTCAGATGCTCACTGGTTTTGTGTCCCAAACTGGCAGCACTGATCAGGGAGCTTAGTGGGAGGAGAAGCTGCTTGGAACAGCGTCTATAGGAAAAGGATTTTCCCTTTTTCTTTCCCTCTTATTTTCCTCCCTCTCCCTGTTTTTTAAGGGATATAATAATAGGACAGAATTTGTACTAGAAACAGGAATTTGTCCTTCTGTAACAGGAAGCTGCTGGTATGTATTTTGGGGAAGCTACGGAAATCGCCAGTGTTTGCAGTCCAGTTTGAAGGCTGGCTGTCCTCAGGAGTGAAGAGATCTGCTACAACAGAAAACCCTTCTTTCTCTGGTGTGTTCATGGAGATTTCCTGCCCTCTGTGCAGGGGCTGGTTTGCTCTCAGGGGCTGGGCAGTGGGGTCTCAGGGGTTTGCTGTGGCACAGGCGATGGAGAACAGCACAGGGGAGGGCTCTGCTGGTGGAAAGGTCACCTGTGTTTTCCAGGGCTCGTTTGAACAGTTCCTGTAGGTGCTTGTTTTTGTGACTAGATATGGTTTGGAAAGGTCTGGAAGGTCTCCAGGTAGACATTAGAAAAATCTATTACTCTGGCAGGAGAGTTAGCCTGGGCTGTCCCAGGAATTTACGTTTAATCCGGGCTATCCGCCTGTGGCCTTTGGTGCAAACTATGCACGCAGCTTAATTCCTGGAAGTGTCACAGCAGTTTTGAAAGCAAAAGTGAAGGTTTGGGCTGTTTTCTGCTCCTTTTGTAATCAGATGGAATTTTTACCCTGCTTTTTTTGCGGGTTTTCTGCTCCCTCTTGATTCAGCGTTGCACAGACTGACCAGTTCCTTCTCGAGGTGGGATTTTTAGCCATTCAAGCTGTTTGGTTGCTTCCTTGCCTCCTCCTTGGTCTTGAAAGTGGACAGAGCAGAGCTGCTGGTGGCCCTGGGCTCTCAGGCTAAGTGGTGCTGTCCTGGGAGGAAGCTGCAGCAGCAGAAGGAACGAGGCTCTCAGGGGCACATGGAAGTCTCTGCCTCTGCTGCTCTCTTTATCTCCTTCCCTTCCTGCTGGTCTCTCTCAAAATAGGTTGGATAAATATCCATCCCTCTGCTCACCACCACCGAGGCACCAGAGCTGCAGAAAATCATTTTAATCTATGCTTGGGACCATTGCTGATTCTCTTCAGATTTGTTGCTGTGCTTGAATTGATTTGACCAAGCCAGGAGGTTTTCAAAAAGCCTTTTCCTACCATTTCTGACCAATGCCTCATATATAACACTCTGAGATCCATGTCAGTGTCCTGTAGCACATGGCTCTCATTGACTTCAGAGCAGCCTGCAGCGACTGCAGGACAGGAATGTCTTACTCCCTGTGCAAGTCTGATAGAGTTCTTGAGGTGTTTCTCAGTTTTCTTATGCTATCACACAGGTTTTTGACCAAGAAATCTGAGGGCTTATCAGGCAGCTAAAATGGAATTTGATGTTGTCTTCTATCACAGTGTCCTTTAAAAGGTGCCTGGTTTTAGGTGGATTTTGCCTTCATTCAGTCGAAAATGAGGCTTCTGATTAGTGAGCAGGACAGGCTCCAGTGGCCTCAGGCCTGCTTTAGTTTCTTGGTGGCCAAAAAAACCCCATGAAGCCTTATTGGGTGCAAGAGTTTGGCTGAATGCAGGATGGTAAGTCACTGAGCCCACTTCTGTGCTGGTATTGGGGGCAGATTAAAGGCAGAAACTCTGGGAGGGCTCCTAGGGACATGCCTCTCATGAGGGATGTATGGGGCAGTCACTGCTGCTGAGAGCTGCCTGCACTCAGCTTTTTTCCCATGCAATCAGAGGAAAGCTGGTTCAGCCTTGGGGAGTCTTGGCTGCCATTTGGAAGGCCTAAATTTAGGTTTATGCTTTGATTCAGAGCTGCTTTTCCATGTCCTGCTGTCAATCTGTTCCCCAAGTGAGTGTTACCCCGCAGGAATGCTGTGGAATCTAAAGTGTTGAAGATGGTATTGCTTTAGGGTTACATTAATCATGTACAAACACATTAGAAATACCATATAATTAAAATGTTCTGCTCTTAAGGCAGTGCAAGTTGTTTACTCCAAGACTTTAAAAGCAATAAGGGCCCGGGTTTGTGGTGTGTTACCTTTGGAGTGTGCAGAGGAAGGCAGACTCCTCGTCTCCATTCCTTACTAAAGGTTCTCCTCTTCCCTCCTTCCCAGGTGATGGTGGGGAGAGGCTTTGTGAAAAGTGGTCCACGAATTGTTATGTCAGAATTCATCTGTAACCTCTGTGTATGTTTGTTACAGGGTGGATGCCTGAGAGAGGAGGATAAGGCACGAGAGTCTGGGACCGGTGGAATGGAGGCCTGATGTAGATGGAAAGATGGGTAAGAACTGGATTCCCCCGGAGCAATTGATTTTCAGCAGACTGGGGGATGTTGCTAAGATGCTCTGACTATTACATTGCTTTCTAATTTATGTTTAACATTTTAGTGGTGCCAAAATTGGACAAATTTTCTTATTCTGAGTGTGATCTGGTGGGTCATGTTCTAAGTGGAGTCTCTTCCCAAGTGTGCCTTGTATTTCTCTGCAGAGTATCTTCATTCCCTGTAGATCTCCCAAGGCATTTTCTGTTTCAAACAAAACTTGAAGATACTGCTTTTCTAATTGGTGACCTGGATTGCTTCCATCTTCTCCCTCTTCTGCTGGAATAGTTGTGTATCAGATACTCTGTGGTGCTAAGGGAAACTTCATTAAGTGGGGATTCTTTATAGTTCTGGAGGTAAATAAAGATTTTGATCTTATCTCTATAGATAGGAACTTTCTCCTAAAGAAAATTAATTATATCAGGAATTGGGATCACTTGGAAGTGCTTAAATGGCTTCCTGACCTGGTGACTCAAGAAAGAAGAGGTCTTGGAGGAGTCCTGGTTGAAGCTGAGCACTTCACTTGCACATTTGCAGCGTTTACACAAGTTCACCCAAAATTTTTCAGGGATGTCTGAAATGATGATTTAAAGAAGGAAAAAAAAAAAAAATGTGCATGAATACCAGTAAATTTAGGGTTTGTTCTTGCAGATGTGTAAAATCACGTAATCACAGAATGGTTTGGGCTGGAAGGGACCTAAAAGATCATCTCATTCTAACCCCCTGTCGTGGGCAGGGACACTTTCCACTATGAGGATGCTCCAAACCTTGTCCAGCCTGGCCTGGGACAGTTCCAGGGATCCAGGAGCAGCCACAGCTTCTCTGGGCAACCTGGGCCAAAGCCTCACCCCCTTCACAGGGAAAAATTTCTTCCTAATATCTAATGTAAATCTCGTCTCTGTCAGTTTGAAGCCATCCCCCATTGTCCTGTCACTAACTACCCTCACAAAAAGCCTTGTAGAAATGTGATTCAGAGTTTGATAGTGGTTTGAATTTAGAAAATGAAAGGGGTGAAGCCACTGCCACACCATAAGTTTTTATTCTCCCCTATGGAGAAAGGACAAGAGTGATATTTACCCCATCCTGGTTTTATGTGTCCTTTTTGCTCTTTCTCTGTTACCTAGAAGAGAGGTTTTGTGGGAAGACAATTAATTTTAAGCTATGTTTAAAAAAAAAAAAAAAAAAAAAGGAGAAGGGAAGAGCAAGTCTAGATCTGCTTCTTCAATATAAAGAATGACAAATTTCACTTCAAAATCCCTGGTGACTAGCCCCAAAATTTTTTAGAAACATTTTCACTTTGAAAGCAAAAGCCACTTCCTTGTCAAGGCAGTGTGGGTTATTTTAACAAGGAAAGCTCAGACTTGCCCTGAGCACCAGCAGGGAGGGAGTTGCTGGCCCCAGCCCAGTTCTCAGGAGACTGTCAATTTGGTGTTTTCTGGTACAGAGAGTTCTTGACAGAACCTGCTCAAGGTGCCTTCAGCCTGCCAGCTGCAAATGTAATATGGGTGCACTGGGGCAGCATTAATTGTGGGAATTCTGTAGTGCAGAAAGGCACTATGGCTGTTTTTTGGGAATGGGAGCTGAATCAATAGGATTCTTGTGTGGGTTTGGAGTTCTGCTTGCACTTGTGTTGTGCATGTCCCCTCACCAAAGATGTCATTGCTGTGGCTCATCACCAACAGCCACCCCACACCTGTGTGGGGTTGGATCTGCCAGGATGTATCCAGATGGGATCATGTTGTGATCCTGAGTCTGGTCTTGGCTCGATTGTCAGGATGAGATGGGTGAAATGTTGTGTATCCCCATCAGTGTCTCTGAGTGGTGCTTGCCAGTTAAAGACTTGCTGCAATAGCCTTGCTGATGCACAGGAATTCGGGCTAAATTTTGGGGGTTTATTAGTTTCACTTCTCTCCCTCTTCCTTTTATATGTTTGTTTACTCCATGCATTGGGATGAGGGAGCATTTTCAAGGGAAGTGCAGGGAATTTGCAGTCACATCATTGATTCCCTTCTGGAAAAGACCACAGAGGAGATGGTTGGATGAGGTGATCCCTGACGGTCTGTGCCAGGTCTACCNCCCCCCCGGATCCTATTTATAGCCTGCTCAGTGTCTCAGAGTTCAGCACAGGACTGTTCACTCCTAGACAAGTTCTAGGGAAGTTGCATGACCTTGCATGGAGACCACAAGACGGGAAGTGGGGACTTCTGGCGTCTCCGTGTCATTCAGTGCTTGCACCAGCCCTGTGCAGCCGTGGTATCCCAGGGCTGGCACTCTGCATGTGCCCGCTTGGGACCAGCCTAAATCCTTGGCATTGAGTCTTTTTATTCATCTTACAGTTCATTTCCATCTGCAGCCTCTCCTCAAGAGTCCAAGACTCTTTGTAATTTCATCAAATGAGTGCTTATGACACTTTTAAAGGTGTACATATCTACAGTGCAATGAAGTGGAGAACCCGTGACCAATAAGTATTAAAAATTGCTGTGTTTAAACATGACATCACTGTAAAAGTAGTATCAAAAGAACTGCAGAAGTTGGTACAAAAAGCACCAGCTTTTTTGTTGCTTAACTTTTCCTATTTTTGTTTTTAAAATGACTGAAGTATTCTCAATTGTGGTTATGAAATTCTGTGTGCATGCATGTGTGTTTCTGATGATGAAAACTCCAGGAAGGCTGATCTATTCTGCTCAGTGTGCATCTATACAACTCAAAGGTTTAGGTCTTTATAGTGCTTTGTGGAGCAAGTGTGACTTTTGCTTCAGCAGAAAGGTCATCTGAGGTGTGGGAGATGGGAGAATATTGTTTATGGTATTGACAGAGTGTGTGTGATTGCAGGCTGGACTGACAGAAGGCACAGCAGCTTGCTGAAGGCTTGTTTGAACAGCCATGGCATGGCCATTCATCCCAGTTCCTTGGGTTTTTTGGGGGCTGCTGAAACAGAGAGAACTGCTAGAGCTGGTAGGGGCAGAATAGACCCTATCCCATGGATGTCTCAGCCCTCCCATGCCATGTTTTCCTCATTCCTCAGTAGGCAATGCTTTTGCTCTTAACTTTCTCTTCATATGCTGAGAGCTATTAAGGAAAAATTAATTTACGCTGAATTGCAGCACTTTGTATTATAAGACACATCAGGCTCTCTAGTTCAGATTTTATTTTTGAGAGGTGTCTGAGCTAAAAGCTGCCCATGGTCTCCTCCTCCTTTTCCTGACACTGCACCCGTTGTACCCAGGGCTCAAATTTAGGGTGCTCTGGGCACCTGGGGAATGTGGGATTGGACCTGCATCACATCTGGGATGTTTCAGCTGTTGCTGCAGCGACAGGTTAGGAGTTCATGGGCTCTGGACTGAGGCTTTGAGTGCTGGAAGTTGCTGGGCTGGGAGGGAGAAGGAGTTCTTTATGATCCCTCAAATAACCTTCAAAGGTATCAGAGTCAGTCAGGGGAAATAACTTGCCAGTTACATTTCTTTGCTGGGTAAACATTTTTCTCCTTTCAAGTGTGCTCAAGAGAGAGGTACAGGTTGTGGGGAGAGGTAATATCTTTTATTAGACTAAATGATATAGGTGGAAAAAAACAGGCTGCCTTTTAGGCACATAAGTCCTTCTTCAGAAGGAGCGAATTTTAAGCTTAGCAGGGAAACTGCTGGAATAATTGGCCCAAGTTTAATTCAATTATGTTAATCCATTAGAGGAAAACTAGTGTTTGTGGAGAAAAGGGCAGAGTTAGCAAAAAAGTTGTGAAAGTTTCTTGTGGGATGAGAAACCTGGTACCTTTGAAGTGGTGAGGAGTAGCACAGCTACAGGCATGCAAAAATTTTCTTAAATGTGGTTATTTTTGCTTTTTAAGGGTCTAGCTCCTGCTTGCAGCTCTCCTAGACTAACTTTAGCTTGTAAAAGCTAACAAAAACCGAGGATTTTGTCATTAGCAGTGTTAGGTTTATGGTTGGGCTCAAAGATCCTGTCTCCCATTTCAGCATCCAGGTACTGCCTGGATGCAAGGGGCAGGAGCTGTTTCCCCAAACTCAGCAAATCTTCCCCCCATCAAATGCCACCCAGTTTCAACCTAGACATTTTCCCCATTAGCCAAGAAGGTGTCAAGGCTGTGAGGTGGCTGCACCTCCATAGGTTGTGCTCCTGAGCTGCTGGAGGTGGGAGTTGAGCGAAGGAAGAATAACGACTGTCAGGATGTTGCATGGGCCGTACCTGGGGGAAAATTGGCTTCTTAGCTGGGCTTTGCCACCCTCCAAGCATGTGGGGATGTACAGGGGACTCGTGGTGACAAGTGTGCCCAGGGATGGGGCTGTGGAGGGGAGCAGTGTGTGCAGAGCCTGGGGAAGCTCTGGCAGTGGCTCCGGTCCCGTGGAATTTTACTGCGCGCGGCGCTGTCAGGGATGGTTATTTTGGGAGCTGAGGCTTGTGGTGAACCACAGACGTAACCTTGCTGTCCCTCCCCGCTGAGCTAAACCCAACACCTTTTGGATCCCAAATCCTTTTCCATTGCAGAAGCCTCTGGTAAGCCTCCATGGCGAGGGAACTTCGGCATTGTGCCACAGCGCTTCGCAACTCGTCAGGAGAAATTTCTTGGGTGATTTGTGGCCTAACCACTGAAACTTTTACATGTGATAAAACTTGCCACCCCAAGTGCTTTGGTTTGGGTGTCTGCAAGGTACTGATCACTCGGGGTTTTAAGGGCATCACTCCCACCTCTCCTAAACTGAGGTGCAGTCCCAGTAGCTTTGCCTGTGCTTTCGGTTTTTCCTGGGGAAATACAGAGGGCAGTTGAAGTTCTTCATGATCTCACCCTGGCTCTCAAATGGGTTCTGCCACAATAGATGAATTTATGTGCCAGGTGAGTCTCTTTTTCTGTTTTCTCAATGATCTCATTCATTGATTGGAGTCTTAGCATGTTTATATTACATTGGGGATGTTTGCTTGTTTGTGTGCATATTTTGGAGACTGGTTGGGTCCTGTCATTGGTGGTTTGATTTAGTTATATATGTGATACACATTTATCATTTTTAAAATAACTGGTTTAGCCTTTTTAAAACAGATTCTTGCCTCCCCTTCTAAGCCCATTCCTGAGCTCTGATTACCCTTTTGCTGAGGGATGTAAAAGGAAGGGTTGTTTTTGATCTAAACACCCTCTCCAATTAGGTTATGCAGTTTTTACAGTAGCTGTATGGATCACCTGAGGGCTAGCGCAGGGTAGAGGGAGAATAGGAGGCAGAAACTCAGCTCTCCCCCCAAGAAAATGTGTGTGGGATAGTGTAACTGTGCCCTAAACCCACAGATGTTCTGTTGGGCACTTGGTGTGATGGACATCTGTAGCTGTCAAAAGCCTCTGATGGGTTTGGTTTTGTTTCTTTTCACAAAGTAATTATTGATTGTGCTATAGAAATGAAATTAAAAATCCAAACTGATGTCATTTATGGAGAGCAAGAGTTTAGCATTGATTTATCAATTTGAGGATTAATAAGCTCCTCTACCTGGTGTACCCTTTAGCATCATAATTCTCTGCAAAGAAAAAAATGTGCTTACAAGAACCCCCAGCACATCACAGCACTGGTTTTCCACGTGAGTTTGTGTGTCCTGAGCTCAAGACATCAGTGAGCAAACTCCTGCCAAGAAGTCCAGCATATTAGGAGGGTCTTTCCTCACTTCCTCCTGTATAATTGCTCTGCTCGACCTGCTGGGCTGTGCCCTGCCCTTGAGTCCTGCACAGGGGTGACCTTGGCATCCCTTGGGTGGGGTTGCAGGAGGGAGAACGCAGCAGGATCCAGCTGCTGGTGAGCCTTTGCTGACTTGCAAAGGGAACTGGTGCTCCACTGGTGTCTGCTGCACTGCAGTCTGCTCTGGAGGAGGGTAATTGGATAACTTTTCCCTTTACCTGACTCCGGACACGGCTCCAGATGGTGGCAAAATGCTTTGTGCATGTGGGTTGAATTTTATGGGGAGGTTTGTCAGGATCTCGCTAGGTGGGTGTGGGCAGCAGTCTGCTTGCCACAGATCTTTCACAGACGGCCCTTCCAAGGGGGGTGAATTGCACAGCAGTATTTGTAGCTGCCTGTCAGAGTGTCTGGGTCCCTTCTTTTCTTGCTTGGGGGCTTTTGTCATGGTCCAAGTGAGGCTCCTGAGCCTCTGGCTCACTGGGCTCCTTACTAGTATTGGCTGGGGCAGTCAGCGATGGTATTTACTTACTAATTGATCCCTTCTGTTAAGAATCAGAATCGTTTAGTTTAGAAAAGACCCTTAAGATCATGAAGTCTGTGCTGGCTTGGTACCTTGGCCCCTGGTGTCACGTGCACAGCCTGAATGCTGGTGGCTGTACCTGCCTGTTCATGGTGTTTGCAGGTACTGAAGAAACCCCAGGTCAGGGTTTTCCTTTGTCTCCAAGCTTTTTTCCCCCTCTGGCTTTTGGAGAAAAGGCAGCATTTATCTTCACAAGCGAGTTCTTTGACACGTTCTCTCACATGGGTAAGTGTTGTCCTGTTCCTGGATCTGGCCTGGTCTGACACTGACCTTCTGGGAAGGCAGTGGGCAACCCAGGTGGCTGCTGATCTGATAGATATGGACTTCCACTGGAACACGTGGGCCAAGTTTGCTGTTACCCCCTGCTCACACAGCAAACAGACATGAAAAGGTGCTTTGGCCACTGGACATTATGTGCTTCTTTGATCTTTCCTCTTGATAAAAAAAACCAACCAAACAAAAAGACAATCCACTGGAAAGAGCTGCAGAAATGAATGAAGTATCACTCTAGTGGCAGAAGCTGTGTACTTCCATTTCCTTAAATGCAGAAGAGTTAAAAGGAGATGAAATCACAGTCTGAGTACCTGGAGAAGATGGGGAGTGTCTATTGACAGAGGGGTCTCTAAGATACAGGGGTACCAAGATCTAATGAATAGAATACAAAGCAAGCTGTGTTCTCAAACTGGAATTGAGATACTGATTGCAAAGAGGGGTTACTAGAGTAAGTGCATGATCTCTTCCAGCTAAGGCTTTCTGAAGAGGCTGTTTTGTGTGACTCCAGGTCAAGGTTGGGATGTGGAGGCTGCCAAATGAATTGCTGTGTCCTCTGTATATAGCCGGGAAGGCCAGATCAAGTTAAGCCCTCTCTGAATTTAAGCTCCTTTAATGTGTTTAGCTCTGGCTTCAGACTCGTGTGGTCTTGAGCAAGGCTTTTGTCTGTCTTAGATTTCTGTCCATCAAATGAGACATAAAACCCAGCCCATCTTCTATTCCTTCTGACATAAGGAATCATGAAATTCCATGAGGACATGGGGTGCCCTTTGCAGGAACTGAGTGATGCCAGGGGAGTGAGTCTTGTCTTTCATTTCAGGTTCCCTTTGGTAAGTGATTAATGCTGTATACCAGTTGATCCAAAAATGGTGTATTTTCAAAAAAAAACAGCGAAAATGAAAGGCTGATGTTTCTTCAGACCAAATTCAGCATTGTCAGAGTTATCATCATGTGGCTCCATATTTATTTTCACTGTGTTTTATTACATTTCAGTTTTTTTGTCACTATATATTCAAAGTCTTGCCCATTGAAAGGGCTTTTGCTGAAGGTGTTTCTGTGCGGCTGCTCGTCCTCTTTTCATCCCCCTCTCAACTTCCACAGAGCTCTTCCCTCTGCCTGGGGACATCCCCAGTGGCTGCATCACCTTCTGGAGAGGTGGATGCTGGCGGTGGCGGGTGCTGCTGGAGTTTACACAGGCACATGCACCCTCAGCACCACTGCTGTGAAAAGCACAGTGGGATCTTCAGTGACCACAGGTGGTCACATCTGTGTTTTTTCTCTGGATCCAAGTGCTTGCAGGGCCCTGGAGCTGTATGTTCCAGCCCTGCTCAGGAATGACTCACAGGACAATATTCTTCCCTCCTGTAATGCCCAGGACTTTTCCCCTTTTCCCAGCCCTGGTTCACTGCCTGGTATGTGTTTGTGAGAAGCCCAAATCAGAACTCACCACGTTTTACAGGACTCTGCTTTTCTGTCTGCTGCAGGCTTTCCTGTGGGCTTCATCCAGCTGCTTTTTCTTTTTTTTTTAATGTTGATGGAAGCAGCTTCATGGAACCTACCATAAGCTGCCTCTTAGCAATGACCTATTAGTGAAGCCAACAATAACAGCAGTGTCTAGACCATCTGAACACAGCTAACTTATTCCTTTGTCCCTTCTTCCTTTGCTTTCTCTCCTGACTCTTGCATTGTTTTGGGTGGTCTGTGTTGACCTTCAGGCTTTCTATTTCTCCCTTTTTTAAAGGTTTTTTTCCTCTCTTTGAGTAGTAAACTTGCTGTAGTAAGACTGAAAGTCCAGGTTCCTCTCTCCCTCATGCAGGCTGGAGCCATGGCCACGTAGCAGCACTGGAAATGTGTCTCTGAAGGGCAGAGAGATGTGTCATCTGCTGGCTTTTTGGTTTCACTCCCTGGTTGATTTTGCCAAGTAGCCAAATGCCCCAGATTCATACTGGTAGTGCCTGGGGCTTGCGAGTCTTAACATCTTGCAGAACTGAAAACCTGATGAGAGAAGGAGGCATTCTGGTTTTGATACAGGGTCCTGCCAAAACGGATGAGCGTATTTTAATAAAAATATAAACCCTGTCTACTGGAGCTCCACTGGTCATTGCTTCCTGGGAGTGCTCTTGGCTTTCTGCTCCTGTGTGTTCCACTCTTCTATGTGTCTATGGATATTTCCCGCCACCCCCAAACCTCTGGGAAATTAATATCTTTTGAAACATCTATTATTTTTTTGTTGGAAGTAATCCTTGGTTGGATGGGCTGGCTGTGAGATCAAATAAGCTTTGTCACAGGAAGCAGATTTAAAAAGCACAGAATTAAGTGTGTTGGTGGAAAGTAAAGAAGAAAGAAACAAGTTTCCTACTCAGGGAAATAGCTGAAAGCTGTTTGGATAGAAGAAGAGGCATTGGGGACAGAGGGACAGTACTAAACGCAATTTATTTTTATGTTTCATTTTTGCTGTCTCTGTAATCAGCTTTCCTCTGCCCTGATCTTCCATGGTAGAAATAATTCTGTTTATGTGTTGTGTTGGAGATCAAGTGGGATTTGTTGTACAATTCATCCTGTCAACCCACAGTACCTTAAGTGAATTTGTGCAAAACTGTGCCAGAGTGGAGCTGGGCCCGGAGGTTGTTCAGGAGCAGGAACCTGCTCACGTTGCACAAAGATTTCCAGGAGTCTCCCAAGTCCATCCCAGCTCCAAGGATACTTCATCGGTGTTGTGCAACTCGCAGCTGTTTTGTTCTGGAGCCATGGCAGAGCCTGGGAGGTGTTTGCTGTGCAGCCTCAATGCTGCCTTCTCACAAGGCTGAAGAATATTTGGGTCCTGCCAGGGCTGGATCAGGAGGACAGGATTTTCCTGTCTCTTGGGCACGGGTTTCCTGACAATTGGCATTTTTTTCCCTGGGAGAGCCATCCATCCTTCACCCTCTGCCGACTCAAACCAAGCCAAGCAGAGAAGGAGCAGCCTGTGACGCCCCTTTTGCTGGAAAGGCTTGGGAGTGGCATTTGGATTTAATTATCCAGTTAGCTTCAGTGCTTGTTTGAGTTTTGACTGCACTGGCTGAGCTGGCTGCGTATTTCCATGGAACAAAGTCCTCCACCCTTCTTGGGAGTCAGCTCGGAGACCCCAAGAGCAGTAATTAGGATGGGCAAGAGGTTCAGTCTGGAAAGCATCAGTCCCTGTGCAGAGCTGCCCCAGAGAGGACTGGGAAGTGTTGGTTTTGTAACCAATGATGCAAATTGTGCTGCTGCTCAGAAGTCGTTTCAGAGCCCGGTGTGGGGGGTTCTGTTTTGAACAGTTGAGGCTTTTGTCATCGCCTCCCTGAAATCGCAGTTCTTTTGGAGTAAAAAAACACACTGTTAAAAGCAGCTGAAAAATACTTAAGTGCATAGAAATAGGTTAGTTTAAGGAAATATTCTGTTTATGAGTGTGCTTGAATCATCCTTCACCCTCCAGCAGCAGAAAATAACCTTTCCTGCTTGTATAGGAAGGCGTTATCTTATTTTGTAGCAGTGATGTCATGGATGTGGATTTTAATTTTTAGACAATCAACACTCACGCTTTGTAGTTAAAAATCCTCAGGTGCTTTTCAGAATGCTCTTTTGCATGTGTTTTTTAGTAGGCAAGGGAAAATGCTGATTTGACAGTCAAATACAAGAAATAGGTTCTCTTTGCTTTCCTTTTTTTCTTCAGTACCTGATTCAGGACAGCTGGAGCCCAGTTTTACACCACATATTCTAGGCCTGTTAAGTTGATGGTTGGGTATTTCTGGAAACCAGCTAAATTTAAGCAGTTACTGAAAGTGAGTGGATTGTCCTTGCTTTGCTGTGTTTGGAGAGATGCAAAAAGTCACTTTTGGCAGAGACTTTTGGCCTGACTTCCTAAGAAATGTGACTTACCGTGAACTGGGTTTGCATCACCAGGAATTTTTAAACCTGTGTTTGGTGGACTCAGAAGTCTGTTACAAGAAGTTCTGGCAAGATTGATGTGTGGACAGAGGAGGAAGACAATGTGATACAAACCAGGGCACTGGTGGGTTAACCAGAGATTGCTCTCCTGGAAGATGTTGCCAGGCATGGCCGGGGAGGTTTGGAAGTAGGAGAGGGGAAGGGAATTGGGTGTTTTTGCTACCAAACCAGACTCTGTCTCTGCCTGCTGGCCTTGTTGGCCTGTGACATTACAGATTGTGTTTTGTGTCAGGCAGTTCAGGAAACTTTTGTTGTCACTCACTGGAAAAAATAAAAGGGGTGAGGGGCACTGTAGAGATTAAAGCTTTGGTGGAAAATTCCTGGAGGTCGGCGTAAGGGGGTTTTGTTTTTGTGGGTTTGTTTTAGCTCATCACTTCCCCCTCCACAAAAAAAAACCAAACCAAAACAAACCAAAAAAAAAAAAAGAGCTTTTTTTTCCCTTTTTTTCTTTGTGTTGGTTATTTTCCTGCTACAAAATCTGTGTGGAAAACTATGCTTGTCCCAGAGGTCCTCTTAAAAAAAACCAAAAAAACAACCCAACAACAACAAAAGAAAAATACCCCAAACCCAGATTTTGGGGACGTTCTTGATTTGGTTTTTTGGTTGGGTTTTTTCTTGCTTTGTTTTTGTTTTTTTTTTTTTTTTCCCCCTGAACTTGAACTGAAAATTATCTTTTTCTTGAGTTTTTTCCTGTAGCATTTCAGGCTGCACTCCCTGCCACTTCTCTGGAAAAACATACCTGTGCTTTTAGTAAATAGGAAACATGGAAGGCAAAAAAGGAATTATGTTTTAATGTACTTAGGTATGAATTTTATTAGTTTATTGATTGTATTTTTAATATCGATGCACAGATATATGTTTATATATATATAATATGTATACACACATTGCCGACAGGAAAATTAGGCTTTTTCCTAAAAGTTTGATGTAGGCATTGGAGCTCATTTTTCTGAGCTCTGAAATGTGAGATTGGAATTTAAACATTTTCCCCCAATTTTTCCCCTTATTTCTTTAATATACTCTGAGAGCAGAGCATGCACAAGAAGTCTTTTTTTCACATATCTGAGTTTTTTTTAATAGCTTCAATGCTCATAGAACCAGCAGGAGGAGCAGAAAAAAGGAGATGGTCTTATATCTGAGCACGAGCATCCAGGATATACACCTCCCTGGGGGAAGATCCTCGGTATTTGGGTCCAGTCCTGTCTGATTTCATATGGTTTTTGTCATTTTTCACATATTTGTGGACTTTGAGTTAAATCTGCAGGCTGGCCTGGCGTAGGGGTGGTTCTTTCCCTGGAGACGCTCATTTTTAGAGAGGATTTGTAGTTGTATTTGTATTTTTTGCAGTAATAGCTGCATGTGCCTAACATTTGCCTTGACTGTGTCACGAGCATGGAGTGTGCAGTGGGTTCTCACACCCTCCTAACGTGTGTGCCCTGCCGTAGGCCTTTTCAGGGTTCTTAGTTCTTGTGGTTGGTATTTTGCATTTAACACTTCATAGCTGCTTTAAGAGGCCATAACCACAGATGCCAAAGTCAAAGATGCCAAAGATGAAAAGGAGGAGATTGGTTTCAGATCCAGTGGTCCCTCAAAGTTCTGCCGTTACTGCAGAAATCAGAAATCCTATGAGGGCTCTCAGTGTCTTTTATCCAGCATTGCTGAGTTTCTCTCTTTTCTTGTGGATTCCTTGCCCTCTTCCCTGGTTTCTCACTGCCTCTGGTTTTGAAAGTCAATTGTGGCTCTCAAGCATCTTTAATGAAGAGGGAGGGAAGACAGGGACACCTTTCACTGGCCCAGGTTACTCCAAGCCCCATCCAACCTGGCCTAGTACAGGTCCAGGCGTGGGGCAGCCACAACTTCTCAGGGCAACTGTGCCAAGGTCTCTCTATCTTCACAGAGGAAAATTTCTTCCTAATATCTAACCTAAACCTGCCCTCTTTCAATTGAATGGCATTTTCTTGTGTCCTATCACTGCATGCACTTATTGAGAGTCCTTCCCCAGCTTTCTTGCAGGCCCTTTCAGTTGGGGACAATGAGATCTCATCTGTCTCACCTGTGATGAAGGAACCTGTATTTTCAAGACAGACTGGGCTGGGAGAGACTGTGGTGTGGTCTTGGAATGCCTCTCTTAATAGGAAGGCTTGACATCGTGTCTTTTGATCCATTTATGTTGAAAGTTTGTATTTGCAGTGCTTGTATTTTCACTCTGCACATCCGGGGGCGGGGTTGTCTTCCACACCTCAGTTGTCTCTTCTTTTCTTGCAGATGAAGAAGAAGCTCTGAACTCTATTATGAAG
Source organism: Tichodroma muraria (assembly GCA_013390105.1). NCBI lineage: Eukaryota > Metazoa > Chordata > Aves > Passeriformes > Sittidae > Tichodroma > Tichodroma muraria. The sequence goes on along the minus strand of WAAG01055646.1, from coordinate 43,049 downwards.
GATTTGGCAGCATTGGGCAAGTGTGGGGGGCTGCTGGACAACAACAGGAATAAGAACAGTGTCCACTCCAACAAACAGGTACAGCATTGCTTCTTCAGTCCACCCCAAATTCCAGCAGAACACAGAGGTGGGTGTGGTGCTTGCCATGCTGGCAGAGCAGGGTTTGAGTGTTAGAACTGAGTTTAGCAAGTGCTCAACACATCAGAAATATCATAATTTTACCAAGTTACAAGGTTTATGACCTCATTTTGAAGAGCTGAAAGGAAGTTACAGGCATCCCTGTATCACAGAGGAGCAGAGAAGAGTAATGCCCCAAATTATTCACAAATATAACAACTGAGCCTGAAACTGGGTTTAAATCTCGAGTCCGACCTCATGGCATTTCTAACTGTTGTTTAGCTCTGAAAGTAGCAGAACTTGTTTCAGGCTGTGCAGCTTTAGGACTTGGATAAGTCAATTGTTTTCTATTGACAGCATTAATGAAATACAATATTTATTATGTGCGCATTTTGCTTCAGATATTTGAAAGACAGACTGCCAATTCTGAGCTGTAGACACCCAGGCTCTTTGGGGAGGAATAATGTCATTCTTATATAAAGTGTTTAATTATGAATTACTGCTGTTTATCTTTATGCTCCTAAACCCAAACATTTTGGCTCTGTTGCACATTCAGAGTTGTTTTGGTGAGCAAAAAAACATTGTCCCTTGAGCAATGTCAGAGATTATTTGCTGACATCGATACAATAGCTGGAGTGGATTTAATAGCATGTTTGTGTATGGAGCAAGTATTATGCGAACATGAAAGTTATGAAGAAAGAATTCAGTTGTCAAAATAGCAAGGAAAAAAGGGAGAAAAAGATTAGGACAACAGGGAAACTGATGGAGAAGCATGGCAGCAAATCCACTTGGAATTCCACCTCTAGTGCTGTGGTTTAGAATGAGCTTGCAGTCAACTCTGCAACTGCTGGATGCCTAGCAAGGAAGAAAACAGATTGTCATTTGCTGTCGTCATGCATTTTTTAGTGTCGCTTGTGCTACAAACAAAGAAGTCTGGGTGCAGAGAGGAAAAATCCCTTCCCGAATCCCTCTGGACTTCCCAGCCACATGCAGACGAAAACACGTGCGCGCGTCTCGTTTCAAAGCGTGTCCCGGCGGTAGCAGCTGTCCGAGTTGAATCACTGGGTTTGTGTTCAGCTCATGCTGAAATAAGCCCGAGATGTTTACAGAGCTGAGCAGAGAAACTCGGGGCTGGCTCCCTGCAGCTGCAGGCGAAGCGGAGAGCCCAGCGCAGCTTCGGGTGGCTGCAGGGGCAGCATCTTGTGCATGGTGATGGTGGGGACATGTGGAGGCAGCTCCAGTTGCTTTCAGGGTAGCAAAGCTTTTCGGGCTCCTCTTAAAACAATTGTTTTGTGCAATGGGGGAAAACCCCTGCTGTCGTTTTTCAGACCTGGGCTGTTAATGCAGCACATACACAGTTAACCAGATAATTCGTCGAAAATAAGGAAGATGATAGTTTTTCATTGATTGAATTCATATCTACATGAAGTTGGCATCTTGCAATCAAATTCACATCCATAGCCCTATGTCCACTCTGCATCTCCATTTATAAGTCACCGTGCTCTGACAGCAGCTTTAGAATAGCTGTCAGCCAGTTGTGTTTAATTTTTTTATAGCAGGAATCAAACTTTCCTTCTTATTAGAGCACTCTGCTTGGAAAAGCACTTTCTCCTTTATGATTTTTCTCTTTATCCATAAGTGGAGCAGCCATAGCTGCGTGCTCTGGGTTGCTCAGAGCTGTCAGATGGAGATGTGGATGGTCAGGATCCCACTCTTCTCACACATCCAGAGCTGAGGGTTCAGACCAGCAGGCCCCAGGAGATGAAGGGCGTTGGAGGATGTTGAATTGTTGCCTCACTAAATTGGCCTAGCTCAAACATGTCTGGCTCGCCGTTTGGTGGGAGGCGAGTTTGGGAGGTGGGGAGTGGCCAAAGGAGGTGGAATTAGTGGGGACTTGGTTCATGTTTGTAGCTCAGTTTAATCAGCTTGTTTGGGTCACTTTTAGGGTGGTTTTTTTCCCCCTTGTTTTTAGGGTAGAAGTTGATGTGGGGGAGAGATTGCTTTGGAAATGCTCTTGTCATGCCTGTGAATTGATGTTCCTTTGGAACTTGGTTTTCCCTTTGTATTGTTTATTTTTTCCTGTGATTAGGTTGGCCGGTTGGGCTGAAGGACGCCCTGCACAGTTTCCCTTCTTGGAGGGGGAATGAGGCACGGGGGCATTTTGGTGATAAAATGTCCTCTTGGTTATCTCATTGCTGGTGCCTCTAGTGAGGCCCTGCAGCAACATGCTCACATTGAACTACTTGGGTTTGGGAGTTCAGTTAGTGGATTAATAAAATAATATTTCTTTTTCTGTGGAAAAATGGAAAAATGTTTTTTCTGAGGCATGGGAATCCTTTAGTCAGTGTTCCAGATTTCCACTGAAAGAGACAGAGTTCTCAACAAGAATGTGTTGGCTAACTAGCCAGTTCTCTGTGGCTTGCAGCAGTTTTTTGGTGCACAGAGAAACACAACCAAAGTGCTATCTCATTCTTGTCTCCTGGAGGGCTTCCTTAGTGCTCTCCTGACACAAGTTAAAATTTGAATCCTGCCAGATTTTATTCCTAGTAGGCCTGGGCCACACAAGAAAACAGCCTGTGGTGGTGTGTGCTCCAAAATATTTCTTTCCCAAAATATCGGTAGTTTTGCATAAGTTCATCTTAAGAAATGAACATCCTTTGGCAAATTTCATAAAAATCTTTCTTTTCTTCGTTTTCTTCCCTCACAAATGAGTTCAGGGAGAAGGCTGTGTTTCTGGATGTGCAATGCCTTGTGGTAGAACAAGCTGGAAATTAGAACAGAACAGCGTGGATGATTTTCCTCCCTTGAACTGCCCAGGCAACTGGCAGCAGATGTGATGGCTGAGCTGGAATCTCCCAGGTGTGGCAGCCACAACATTGTCCTGCCTTCTCTGCCTTGTGGGAATTATAGGGACAGACATGGACACCCTCTTCCTTCCTCACGTGAGATAAAGCAGAGTCGTTCTTTGGGAACAGAGGGATCATTCTGGCATTATTCCTAGTGCAGCTTCTGCACTGGTATTCCTCTGTTATTCCTTTAATCACTCTCTCATTCCTTGTGCATCCTTCCTTGAAGGAAGGAGTCCTTTCAGGCCTTTTCAGTCCTTTCCTTTCTTTTGGACTGAACAAGGGAATTTGTTCATAGAAATGAAGAGGGGAAGAAGGAAAGAGGAGAATGAAGATCTGCTTTGTGTTCATTAAGGAAAAAGATGAGTGGAATAACAAGGGAAACCCCGAATAATTAGGAAATCCCGAACAAAAGGATAGAGGGAGAAAAGAGCAATTAAATTAGCATTAGTTTTGTATCTATTTATGTGCACATCCATTCATTTCTATAAATAGCACTTGGCAACTGGCAGTATGAAGCTGTTTGTCAGTGGGCTTCTGTCATGGCCAGTGACAGCCAGCAGTTCTTCTGCCACCTTAATCACAATGGCATGTTCTCCCACAGCAATTAAATATTTATAGGAAATATTTCTCCATGCACATCAAATATCAGACTGTCCTAAAAGTTGTTCTTTTAGTAAATTACCTCTGGACTCTTCTCTTTGGCAAGCCGGATGCAAGACAAGGCTTGCTCGTAACTGTGGTAAAATACAGCTCATTTTGTAGGGCTCTCTGTGGGTCTTTGAGCAGCCTAAAAAAGGATTTTGGCTTTATCACCTGTGTTGTACATTTGGAGGCCATGATGTGGATGGGGGAAGATGGGAGTTTTTATGAGGGGATCTGCAGGAATTTCCCCACCTGGGGAGCAGAAACAAGGGGCCAAAGGGGGGGGAACATTACTGACTGGGAAAGCCTTGGCTGGAGATGGCAAAGGCAGTGGAGTCCCAGGGATTTTTAAGAGGCTTTCCCATGTCTACATGTGGAGCTGACTTGGGTGTGAAGAGGGTGATACCAGTGAGAAATCCAGCTGGGACAAAGCTATTCCTTGCCAGGTGGGTGGTTTTAGATAAACATTTTGAAGCCTGTGATTTCTGCTGCTGTCTGAAAGAGAAATGTCTGTAGCAGGCAGCAGTGAACCTTCTAGACATCTTCTTTCTATTGTCCTCTGAGCTGCTCAGGTGCTGGACATGCTTTCAGAGGAAAAAAAGCTGCAGGGATCCAGGGGGGCTGGGACATGTTGTGCCTTCTGCCCCTGAAATGAGAAGGGGGCAATGCCAGACCAACTCCTTTCTGTCTGATTGCTGAATAACCCGGCGTGCGTGGGGGGCTGTGTGCAGATAATTCCCAATGACGTGGATTAATCATCTCCTCTTGCGGTCTGGGGCCGCGCTCCAGCTGTCTGGCGTGTAAGGAACGTCCCGCTGCTGAGGGCAGGGGCGAGCACAGGGCTGATGCAAGCGACCTGCACCTTGGGAAGTGTAGGAGTCCCCTCGGCCTGGCCCTGTGGTGCTGATTCCTCTTAGCCAGAGCCAGGAGTTGAGGAGGAATCCCACCGTTTGTGGCTTTCTATGAAGGGAATAACTCGAGCGCTAATTGCCTGCGAGGCTCCGCGGGGTTTTCTCATTGTTTCCTAATCCAGCGAGTGGAAAATGAGAGGAGTGAAAACAATCCCTCCGATTAACCTGTGGCTTGCAAAAGTGGGTGTATTTCATTGCCCCTGTGTTAGCCGGGGGGAAGCTGAGGCAAAGTAAGTGCCCGGGGTCTTGCGGGTAGATAGGAGCAAGGCTGGAATGAGCCCCTCTTGGAGCAGCATCAAAGGGAATAGGAGGCCCCTTGTGATGATTTTTCCTGCCTTTCTTGACCACAGAGGGTTAATGCTGAAGTCAGAGGCTTTGTCCCTCTTGGTTTGTGAGGCAACTGTGGATTTGGGTGGAAGAAGTGCTCTAGAGGCCCCATCCTTGTGACGTCTCAGCATGGGCAAAGCTGTCCTCTGGTTAGATTTGACAGGAGCAGATGTAAAGCAAGCCACAGAAGTGGGGTCTGGACAGAACACTGTTTCTGGTGGCAGCTGAGTTTAGGAGGAGGAGGAGGGGACGTGAGGAGGGGAGTCTTTGAATTGGTGCTAGTCCGGGATTTTCCAGAGTGGCAGTTTTAGTTGTTTCAGCAACACAGAGAGGCATGGAGGTGCTGGGCTGGCTCCTCTGCTGGTTCCTTGCCTGCTTCTGCCACTATACTTCCTTCTCCACAGGCTCAGCTTCGACCTGTACCCCAATTTGAGCAACCCCCTGGCTGATCAGCAGAGAGGGTGTTCAGCATCTTCTGCTCCTCCGGAGCTGCTTCCATTTTAGGACTGCTTGTTTTCCTGCTCTCCGTGTGTGCTTTTATTACAAACAGCAGTCAGCTCTTCAGGGATCTCTGTATAAGATCATGATTCACCTCGTTTGGAAACAGTTTTTCCGTTTTTTTTCCAACGTTTTTCTTAATCTAAACCAGCACACAGGGCTGTTGCTCCAGCTCTGAGGGCCGAGCTTGGCCAGGCCTGCTGGGGTACACGGGCCACAGCCAAGAGGCAAAAGCAGTTGCCCCTTTTCTCCCCAAATTCCCATCTGAGTTCCCTCTCTGAAGTTTGGCAGTTGTGATCTTTTCTCTGTGAAATCAGAAGTTTTGAGGAAAGAGCCAAAAATAACCTCAAGGAAAGCCTGGAAAGACAGTGATGGGTTTGCGGCCACGGCAGTGGCTTTGCTTTTTCCTTTCGGAGGAATATGGCAAGAAGGAGTAAAATACCATTTGTTTGCGAGGCTGGAGGAAATGCCGGCACAAGTATTTTGGAGAAGAAATTATTGTAGAAACGAAGGGAATGGCTGTGGTATTTCCTGTCGGGGCTGTCGCTGGTTTTGTTTGTGTCGCAGCGGGGTCTGCAGGCGCCAGGCGGGCCGTGGGCTCCTCCGTGCCCCGCGGAAACGCGCACAGAGAGGGAAAGCTGCTCCGTGCGTACAGCCCAGGAGGCCAAACACCTGCCTTCTGTGCTTCTCTCTGCCACTCTTCAGCTTCAGAGAATGAATCACAGAATGGTTCGGGTGGGAAGGCTTGTAAAGGCCAGACTGTCTGCTGTGGGCAGGGACATCTGTGGCTAGACCAGGTTGCTCAATCCAGCCCGGCCTTGGATGCTGCCAGGAATGGGGCATCCACAGCTTTTCTGGGCAACCTGTTCCAGTGTTTCATCAACCCAAGGGTAGAAAATTTCTTTCTTATATCCAACCTCAACCTAGCCTCTTACTGTTGAAAACTGTTGCCCTCATCCAGTCACTACAGGACCTGGTAAAAAGTCTCCCTCCACCTTACAAAGCCCCTTTTATATGTTGAGATGTTGCAATAAGGTCTCCACGGAGCCTTCTTCTCCCCAGGCAGGGCTTTCTCTTCATACCCTTAGCTGAAACCCCTCCTGCCTTTGTGCCTTGGTTTCCCTTGCCTGCTCCATTACCTGCGTGAGCTCTCAGTGCTGATGAAAATATTAAGTGCTCCGTCAGAGCTCAGGGTTCAAGGCTGGTGCCTGTGACTGTCCTTACCCCTCTCGTGCACTGTATTTAACACAAGCCTTTGCATGTCTCAGCTAGTTTTCCTACACCCACTAAGGACCTCTTGATTGAAGGAGAACAGGGCTGCCCTTGACCTCATGGGACACCTGATGGCAGGGACTGTCAATAGTACAACCTGGATTGTGCAAGGGCCAATCACATTCCTCGCAAAATTGCAGAAGTGGGTAACGGCCTCCACCACCCACACCTCTTCCACCTCAGCATTTGCACACTGTGTTGAGTTCCTGATGGAGAAGGTGCTGGTCCTGCATTCCCCCGATTGTTCATTTGAGATGCTGGGTGCAGATTCACATGAGGTTCTGCTCCAGCACTTGGCACTGCCCCAGGCTCCCTGTGTAATCTTAAACCAGTTGCTGCAAACCAGACTTCCATGGGTGTAAAAAATCACAGCCTGCTCCAGCATTTAGGAAGTGCTTTGCATCCCCTGAGATTTCCTAGTACTTTGGGCACTGCCCACTCTTTTTTTTTTCCTTTAAAAGAGGAAAAAAGTATTTGTTGCTGATAGCAGTGATGAATTCAGCTTGAGCTGTGGGTCAAAAACATGAGCAAGCCAAGGAAAGCCTGAAAAATTATACTGTAATCAACTTCTCAGACTGATAAATATGAATTTATCCCTCTTCCAAATGCTTGTGAGCTAAAGGTCTTAGTTTCTTTTAGGGAGGCAAGAGGTTAATGTGTTTTATATTAAAGAAAAATGTTATCTAATTAAGAAATGAAGTGGATTTTTCATTTCCCTGTTGCAGCCAATGTGTTTGTGGCTCTGCTCAGAAGCAGAGCAGTTTGGGGCAGCTGGCGTCCTTCTACTGGCATCGGGCCACGGCACATCAGCCTTGTTGTTGATGTAGAAGAAAAGGATGCAGCAGGGTCGTGGCTCATTTTTTTTCATTTTCTTCTCTCTCTGGAGCTTTAGACGAGTGTTCTGACATTTTCCAGCCACAAGCTGTTTTTCAAACTTGTTTGTCTGTGAAATCTGTGCTGCTCAGCACAACTAGGCTGCATGCTACATCCCAGCTCGGTGCAATCTTTGGGGCTGTGCTGAAAGTGAAACCTGTGTTTTGAAAGGTTTCCTGCAGTGAGGCCGGAGCTGTGTGAGCTCTTCCCTTTCCACGTCCTGCTCTTTTGTAAGGAGAAACCTTGAAAGTTCCTTGCCCTGATTATTTTTTTCTCTCTTTCTTTAGAGAAGAGTTTTGTGGTGTTGCAGTCAGTGAACCCACACTGGCCAATTTATTGCCAGCATACAGGAGTGATGAACCTGACAGGCGTGCTCAGAGAGGCACATGCAAATGAAAATTGGCGTGAAAGAGTCTATATCTTCTCTTCCAGCACAGATAATCCTAGGTGGCAATCCCACCTGTATTTGCCTGTCTCTCCAGAATAATTTGAACCTCCAGCACTAGGTTGGTTATGGTCATCTCCTTCTGAATTTTGGACTGGTTTAGAATTAATCTGGTATTTTTACAAGTTGGGCCTGGTTCTGGAAATGAACTTGGAGACTCTCCAAACTTTGTGGGTCTGGAGAACAGGCTTTAGCCACCAAGGTGATGTCAGTGCCTGTTTAGCACAGGCCTGTATCACTGCTGGAGTGCCCCACTTGGTGACTGTCCCAGCACTGGTTCTTCCCAGCCCTTCCGGAAACACAGAAAATGCCATGAGCAGAGATAACAAGGATGTGTTTTGGGTGATCCAACGTGTTTACCCTGAATCTGTTTAAGCTTTTCAACAGAACTGCCTCCAGCCTCGATTTCCTGAATTTCAGTGGGTGTTTGCAGAACTCGAGGAGCTGTCAGTTTAAAAACAAACCGGAGGGCGCCTGTCCAGCTCGTTTTCCTCGTTAGAAACAAAGCTGTTTCACTGCAGCTCTGCTTTCCCTCTGAGAGGATGGAAAGTGTGCCTTCACACGCTGGCAGCCCAGACCCAGAGATAAGTCCTGTGCTCAGGAAGGGCTGTCACCCACCCAGTTGGGAGTTATCCCTGTGAGACGCTGGTGGTGCGGGACCGAGCCCTCCCTGGGGTTACACCTCAAAGGGGGGGGGCAGCAGTTCTCTCTGCATGGGAAAGGAGCTGTTTGAGGAGGCTGGTGGGCACTGTGGGGGGGGAAATGCTGGTTAAGTGGGGTGACTAGACCTGGTCTGGGAAGTAAAGAGGGTTTTGATCTGCACTGGAGACCATCGGAAAGTCCTGGAATGATCTGAGGGATGCTAGAGGGATGCTTGGCTCAGACTTGGTCTGAAAAGCTGAAGGAATGAAAAAGCTCCTTGTGGTCTTGATTGCTGCTAAATATGCACAAATAGAGGATGGGAGAAGTGGTTTTTACTGGTCCCTGCACAGCTGTGTGCCCAGTGTGCCTGTGATTCCACTGGCTCTTCTTTGGGCAAATATTGTGGTTTCTCTTGAGGTGAGCAGTGGGTCAGTTCAGAGCGAGCATTTGCTGTGCATTGTGTATTGGGCCTGATACATTTTGCATTTTGTAGGTCCCCACAAAATAGCAACTAGCCCTTCAACCATCCTGGCACTGTTGGCTTAAAAATTTGAGACTGTCTCCACTTCCGTTAGAGAATGCTTGCTTTTACTGCTTAATTCTTCACCCCAAATATTCCTGTGTTCTAGTAAACATCCTCTGAGCTTTGTTTTTTGGGTTTCCAACAGAGAAGTACTGGGGTAGCGCTGAAGGTAGACAGGCATCAGACACTTACCATGTTGGCCTGTTTGTGATAAAAGTGCCTTACTCCCAAGTGAGTTTGGAACAGTTTTTGGCTTTATGAACTCATTTTATTAGAACTAACAGTTATAGAGGTGTCTTCTTGTTTATGGAAGAACTTATTTTTTGACAAGCACATTTCTCAGCAATATGCAGTGTTCCCAAAGGCTGTGAGTCCACCAGGCAGCTTGGCCTAAATAAACCAGATGCCTTATGGAGTTAGGAGAGTCTCCCTGAGAACTTCTGTCACCTTTGGATCTATTAGTCAATCCAGGATGCAGTTTGAGACTTCACCATTCTCTGCTTTTTCTTTCAGCAGCGAAGTGTCAGAATCAAGTTTGAATATGAAGGAGAAAAAAGGTAGGTACCTAGTTCAGTCCTGTGTGAATACAAGAACAAATTACCTTTTCAACCCAACACTGTCCTGCTGACTTCAGCCAGCTGCAGCTGTGCTCACAGCAGGATTCATTCCCCTAAAATCAGCTGTACTTTTATATGCAGGAGCCCTGCCTCATCCTCCCATTTGCCACAAGAAGCTCCTGGGATTTGCACACAGGCAAAATGGTTCCAAGCTGGAAGTCATTAAATGCCTCTTTTACCAGGGACATTGGGTGCATGCTTGGATCCTTTTCTCTTGTTAATTCTTGAGCCCTGCTGAACCACAGAGGACCTGGAACTCTAGAGAAATGTGTCCTTTGATTAGCAGTCCATGACACTTATTTAAGATAACCAGATTTTAGGCATGGGTCCCATAAAAATAGGGCTGGGAGTTAAAGCTTGTCCGCCCTTCCCTGCTTGACATTTTCATAGAATCACCTCTACTTGGTGACTGTGACAGGGCAGGACACAAGCTGATGGTCCAAGGTGCATGTTAGAGCCAAGGAAAATTTAAGTAGTGTTATTTTAGGGTTAGACTGTACCTGCTGTAAATACTTATTGAGGTGCTGCGTATGATGGTACAGGAGATACCAAACTGCATCGTCCCCACTTCCAGCCCTCCTCCCTATTCAGAGCCTCTTGCTGAAAACAGAGATGACAAATCACTGACTGTTGCCTGATCTTGGTTTTCTCCAGTGGAGGGCTGCTGGACTTCCTTTTTTTCCAGCTGTACCTCACATTAGAGGGAGGAGCAGAGGAGCTGCACAAAGATTTTCAGTAGATATTCTCGCAGGGTAGTCACGTCTCCTCTTGGGCACGGCAGAGGAGCAGCATTTTTGTGAGTGTAAAAGCAAGGAGCAGTCTTTATGCTTTGTGATGGATTACAAGTCCTTTCTTCTGTACTGTCAGTCAAATCCCAATTTCCAGTATGCTTCTACTACACTGAAATACACTGTTGTTGCATTTGCTTGTGTGTACAGGATTATCCAGTTTCCAAGACCAGTCAAATTCAAGGAGGTGGTGCAGAAGGTCACAGATGCTTTTGGACAGACGATGGACTTGGTCTGTGTGAACAATGAGGTACTCTTCTCCTTACTGCTGAGGGGCAGCTTTGGGGTGCCTGGTGCCAACTTCAGAGTTGAGCAGTAATTTGTTCTGAAGGCCCTGATTTTGTGTTTTACTTGGATGTGAAGAAAAGTAACCTTATTTTGTGGTTCCCAGCTAGTGAGTGCAGTGGAGCTGCTGTCTGGACACAGCTCAGATGGATTCTCAGACTCCAGGCCAGGATTTTCCTTTCTCATAGTTATTTCAAGTAAGGCCTGTTACATAGGAACATTGTCTTTTCCCCAGAACAAACATCCCCCTCACTCAATCAGGGATATGAAGTCTTCCCACCTCGGGGCAGTTGCGGGAGCGTGAAGTGCACAGGAGGAGGGACAGTGCTGCTCACACAGTGTTCTTTTCTCTAGCACCGACTTTGTCACCCAAACCCCCAGCACGACGTGCACATTCTTGAGGCTGGGTTTGCAGTGAAATGTGCATCACTGAACATTCCTCCAGCAGCTCCTCTGGCCACATAAAAGCAGCCAAGAAACCCTCCCTCTGGAGTCCTTGCATTTTAAGGCTTGAAGATCTTTCTCCTCCATCGTTCATCACATAGGCCTCTGTTTTTCCCGCTTTCTCTTTGAGCCCAGCACTGTGTGTGGAAGGAGGGTCCTCCTGAGGGCTGTTAGCAGAAGGGGGAAATCCTTACCATCTCTTTTGGTGTGCTCAAGTGTTTTCCTGTGAGGCATCTGGAGCCACTGGACTCTCGGGGTGGGTTTGGCTTTGGGAGGGAGGAAAGGGCCAAATGGCAAAGAGGTGGGCTTTTAAACACAGATCCTTTTGGATCTGCCCTGACAGCTGGCTTTTTCAAGTATTAATTGCAGATGACCTGCAGCCTTTGTAAAGTGTGAATGGAGAGAGAGGTCCTGGAGACACCTATCTTTTTTTTCTCCCCATTTATTATTTTATCCCTTCTCTTTCAATAGAGATTTACTCCACAAAGAAAGCTCCTATTCTTTTACTGTGGGTACCTCATGATACCAAAGTGTCCACTGGGTTTTGACTTTGAATGCAGTCAGGTTTCTAATCTTGGGCATTCTTTGACAGCCCTCCCGGGAAAAGCCTGCCATTGAATTCTCCAGGAATGACTCATTTCATTCCAGGTTTCTTCCCACTGGAAGAGGATTTCTTTCCAACAACAGCAAACAGAAGCTTAAATAATGCATTTTATCCCATTATTTAATGGGATAAATGTTAGAGACTGTCTTTCTGGGCATGTGCACAGCACATAGCAGGGCCATGAGCAGGCCTTTGGGTACTCCTGATTTCTTAGGGCTGAGGATGACTTCCAGTGCTTTGTTTTCCTACACATAAAGTTCCACCTTGTGAGAACCCACAGCTTTGGGAAGATGTCTGAGAAGTAGTAACTCAGGGTTATTGTTGTGGAAACACTGTAAACAGCCTATGTGTACATGTGGTGACACCCCAGCATCTGGCTCCTGGGTCAGGGTTTTGGGTGTCATGACTGCAAGTTTCAGAGGGAGCATGACCACAGACTCATTGCAGTTAAATACTTCACCCTGTCTTTGTGCTCCAGGGGAGCTGTGCAGTGATTCTTTGCTGCCGTCAGACGTCTCTCTTGCAGTGGCACCTTGTAGACCAGATTTACACTGAGGTCAGCGTGCCCCTGCAAGATCTCACCGAGTGGCAGTCCCTGTCCTGGTGGAGGAGGCATCCTGAAGCCAGGATCAGTGAGATGAGCGTGCCAGCTGGGTGGAGCAGGGGCACGCATGAATCACATCCTGGTGGGACCACGGAATCAACGGGCTGGGGCTGCTGTAGATAAGAGCAGGGCCTGGCCATGGGTGTCCCCCATGGGGCATGTCTGTGTTAGTTCTAGGCTGGGCTCATCTTTCTGAGGAGTGGGACAGCAAGGCCTGGCTTGGCCAGGGGCAGCACACACTCCCAACTTGTGATGTGTGACCTTGGGCAGAAGTTCACCGAACCTCCATGTGCCACCGCTTCTCTTCTGACCTCCCGTTGTCTCCTCCAAGGCTACCCCTCAGCATCATTCTGGGAGCTTCGGGAGAGTTAAAGCCTGGGGAAATGGTACAGGCACCATTATGGGGGGAGGGAGGAGATAAAAGCATATTTAACAAACATTTGTTGAGAATTGTTGATGCCAGTTGGTCCTGCATTGGGCAGGAAGATGAACTAATTGACCTCTCCAATTTTTCCCCAACCCTGTTTCCTACAATTCTTTGGATTTCTGTGGTGTCTTACGGAGTGAGGTCTGACAGTGCTGCTGTAGTTGCTGAAACCTCACAGCCTTCGCCCTCACTTTTTCAACCTGCAGTGGAGAGACCATCAAGTCCCCCACCAAAACATCAGGCTCCAGGGGAGGATGCTGTGTAAAAGCAAGAAAAAAAAAAATCTAATAAGCTCTTTTTGTGCAACTTCTGTGTAGATAAACTTTGCTGTTAATCACAGCTGCTCAGTCTTTAGATCAAATAAACCCAGTTTCTGGAAATTCACCCTGGCAATTACTTCCATGGTTCTGCATGAGTCTGTTTTGAGTTTCATGCCTAGCAGATACCTGTTCCTGATATCCATATGTACCACAGTCTGGAAGCCAAATGGAGCAGAATTTTCTTGCCAGATGTGGGCAATAGGTAAAGCCAAGCTAAATACTGGCTCCGATCCCTTTCACAAGTGGGCAATTTCTCCCTGATGTTTTTGGCTCCTCTGAAGGAGGCATGCAAACATATTCATGTTGTGATGTTGAAGAGAGATGGAATGACCTACAGAACATTCTGTTCGGAGCAGCAGCTGGGGGATTGCTCTGAGCACTTGAGAGGAGCTCAGTGAAGGGATGGGTGAGCAGTGGGGCTGAGCTTGGAGTTCAGAGTCAAATTCTGCTTGGTGGTGAAACAAGGGAGAGCTCTCCACCATTCTCAGTTCTGTCTGGGAGACTGGGGAGGAGGAGCCTTGCCTGCTTGAGGAAGAGCCTTTGTGAACTTCAAGAGGGTTAAGCAGTGCCCCAAGGGAATCTCTCCACCTCTACTTCTTAAGGGAGCAGGCTGAGCACTGCATTCAGGAGACATACTCAGTACCATCTTTGTCTGATACCTGTGGGAAATACAGGTTGCTCATTCAAATATGAAGGATGAGAGGAAATTACAGGATCATAGAATGGGTCAGGTTGGAAGACACCACAGTGAGTCATCTCGTCCATCCTCCCTTCTTAAGTAGGGTCAAGAAGAGAGAGAAACACACATCACAGGATTGTGTCCAGATGGTTCTTGAATATCCCCAGGGAGGGGGACTCCACACTCTCTCTGGGCAATCTGTTCAGCGCTCAGTCACTGCACAGGGAAGAAGTTCTGCCTCCAGTGCAGGGGGAACTTCCTGGGATCAGTTCCTGCCTGTTTGTCCCGTCCCTTTGTTGGTCCCCAAGGAGCAGAGCCTGGACCATGCTCTGAGCCCTCCCTGCAGACAAGCACAGACAGGGATGAGATCCACTCTCAGCATCTCCTCTTCAGCCTGAACAACTCCAGCTCCTTCAGCCTTTCCTCATAAGAGAGGTGCTCCAGTCCCTTAGTCTTCCTTGTAGCCTCAGCTGGCCCTGCTCCAGGAGCTCCCTGTCTCTCTTGAGTCCAGAGCTGGGCAGGGCACTCCAGATGTGCCTCAGAGGGCTGGGCAGAGGGGCAGGATCCCTTCCCTGCCCTGCTGTAAATGCTCTTCCCAGTGCACCCCAGGATATCACTGGCCTTCTTGGCCATAATGTAAGAGCACACAGTCTGAGGTGTATTTGCCTACAGGCCAGGAGCCAAACCCTTGGCAACACCCTGGGATCAAAAAGGTTGACCCAGTCGGCTTGTGAGTGTCACCTTGTGTGGCACTCTGAGGTGGCTTTGCTGTGGCTGGTGGCAGGAGCCCTGATCACCCAGAGGACTTGAGCCACTTTTCAGGATTTCTGGGAAGCTGTGGCTCCCAGTAAGACCAGTGAGAGCCTGCTGGGAGCTGTGGCTGCTCGGTGCCTTTGGTCAGTGGAGTTACAGTGTACTTTGGCACAGGCGTGAGAATAACATGTGCTGTGTTGGCCGGATTCAGTGCCCGAGGCAACCTGCAGAGGCTGAGGCCTGTGTGGTATGAGATTAAGCAGAATATCCCAGAATGAGGGGCAAGAAGTTGTGCTTTTAATCTTAGCCCAGAGCAGCAGAAGGCCACAGAGCTCCTCTGAAGTGCAGCTGTGTCAGGCGTTGGAGGCTTTGCAGGCTGTCTGCAGGACATGGTACACCACACATCAAGGTTGGGAGGTCAAATTCCCCATGGAGGTATGAGGGCAATAGTCTGCCATTTCCCAGGAAAACATCAGGACTTTTTGCTGCCTGACAGACACGGCACTGTGTAGTTCTCTGTTCTTGTAAGGAGCAGAAGCGGAATTTGTTCTGCTGGGAGTGAAAGAAGTGGTTCTTGGAAGGAGAGCAATGCACACCTTTCACATCAAAAGGGAGGAGACTTTTATTTGTGGGATGCTCCCTGGTTTCACCTGATGGCCAGGCACTAGGGAGCTGTGTCAGTGTGCGGGAACACAGGTTGCAGCAGTAGGGAAGGGCACAAAGCATCTGCCAGAGTAAATCCTTGGGTGCAGTTTGCTGGTGTCTTGGAGCATGGCCATCAACCCAGGAAGAGCATGTGGGGTTGTTTTGGGGCTGCGTAGCAGCAGGTCCTGCCTGCAGAATCAGAGCAGCCCCAGAGCAGCAGGCAGCAAGCCCAAGGTTTCATCCCAGCCCTCTCCTTTTCCCACTAGCTGGATCGCTGGTGTGACCTTTAAGCTTTCTTCTTGCAGATGTTGTTTGTTGTGATTTTTTTGCATCTGTTCCTCAGTAAATGAGGTCTTGGAAGAAAATGTTAGAGCTCGGCGAGCTGGAGGGCACGGGGGCTCTGTTTTCCATCACCTCCTTGGGTTCCTCCCTCATCCCCCAGTTCCCAAGTTGCTCCCTGTAAGAATCTGGCTCCTTCTGTTTACCCAAAAGTGTGACATTGCCATCCTCTGGTGTTCGTTTAATCCCTTCCAGCTCCTGATCCCGCTGAAATCCCAGGAAGATTTGGACAAAGCCATGGAACAGTTGGAGCTGAGCCCTTCCCTGAAGAGCCTGCGGATCCTTGTGAGCGCTCCAAAGAAAGCGAATGTGAGCCCTGCACCTTCTCTGCTCTTTTGTGTCCGGAGTGAGATGCCTTGTTATTGTGTTGGGGAGTGGAAAAGAGTCTCCTGACGGTGCAGAGGGCAAGCTGGTTATGGGGAGGGTCAGCCCTGCTCTGGCTCAGCTGCTCAGAAATCTTCCTGTGGTGGTAGCCCAGAGGCTGAGCTCAGCTCCCTCTGGCTCCTCCTGCATCCTGTGAAGGGTTAAATACCAGACTGACCCTCAAACAGGATTAAACCCTTCGAGAACTCCTTGTGCTTTCTTTCTAGAGATGCTGCCCCTGTTCCTTTTCTCCTCTCCTCTGTATTCAGGGTGATGCCCTGGCCCTTGCCGTGCTGGGTGGCAGCGTGGGGACCGTTCCCTCCATGTGCTGCAGTGGTGCTAAAGGCTGAGGAGAGCAAACTGGAGAGCTGTCTGGGTTTTTTCCATCTTTATTTATTTATTAGTTTTTCCTGAGCTCAGTGGTTTTGCAGTTAAGCCTGTTAGCTTGACCTCACTTGCACAGAGTGTCTTGCCAAAGCACATGTCGTGCTGCCCCAAGCACAGGCTGTAAAGCAAGGGGTTTGTAGATGTTGCAATTCTGTTTCTTCTTTTTGTTTCCTAGAAGTACTTGAGAGACTGGGAGTCTTGTAATCACAGTGCTTATCCCCATTCTACTGCTGGTGCTCACGGCCCTTGGAGCTTCTCCACTCCTTTTGAGAGGCTTGGGAAGTGCAGGGAGCAGAGTCCTGGGGGAAGCTGAGCCATCAGTTGGGGTTTCCTAAAATCCTGGGGGAAATGGGGCAATTTGTGGGAACACAGCAGTTTTGCAAGTCAGCTGCTGAGAGCAGAGGAGCCAGGTAGATTCCTGCCTGCCTTTGAGAGCAGGTCCATCTCTTCCTGAAGCATGTAGCCATGTTCCTGTGTGTGAGAACACAGGGTTCCAAGGTCATACATAAAATTATCATAAAATCGCAGTTCACTGTAGCGTGTGTTCTTAGTATCTTAGTAAAACCTGGCCACTACCGAGTTGCCAGCTGGATAGCTGGATTCTTGGCTCTTCCCTTACCTGTCTTCCCTGACCTTGCACTCTCTGTTCCTCTGCCCTGTTACAGAGGAACCTCTGCAGAGGCTGCCACTGGATTCTAGGGACAGCAGAGGAGAGGTGCTGATTTGGGGATTGCAAGTGTTTTCAGTCCAATGATCAGTCTCTGTGCCTATCTGGGGATAATGGGGTGCAGGAACAGTCCTTTATGTCAAATATCTGTATTTGCCATTATCTGTGGAAGCTTAATCTTTTTAGACTGTTTTATTAGCAGATGTGAATTGTTTGTGAATGGTTTTTGGATCACTCTAGATTACGTGCATGTCTTCTTTCTTTCTTTCTTTTTTTTTTATTTTTTTTTTTATAGTTCTTGGGTAATAGGGTCACGGGGAGCCAAATACAGGGTTTCACATGGTGTGTCCACAGGGCTCTGGCCAGTTCTGCTCATTCCCTTTGTCTGATTACCAGCTCCTGCAGCCAAACAACAGCAAGCAGCATGAGATGAGGATCTCCAGATCCATGGGTGATATCATGGGATCCCTGTACAAAGACTCCGAGAGGACACGCAAGTATTCCACAGGTCAGTGAAGCGCAAAGCTCTGTGGGGAGTTCTGTGCTATTTCACCCTCTTCCTCTTTTTTTGTCACAACCCTGTGGGTGTTACAGCCTGGATGTCTGTCCCTGATGTCCCTCACAGTAACTCAGTGCAGTTGCTGCTTGTCCTCAGCCTGAGGAGGAGAGACTCTGCAGTCGGGCGAGGTTGTGCTGAGCGGAGTCGCTTTGAGCACAAAAGTGAAGAGAACGGGGTACCTGGGGTGTAATTTGGGGGTGGGAAATGCAGTGATAAAAATTTCCACTTAATTTGATTCCACTGAGCTTTATCAAAGTGAAGAGTGATAATCTATAGAAAGCCAAGGCTGTTTGAGACTTCTGGTTTTTCCTTTAACTGTGTGCTGTTGTTCTCTGAGTACCTGTTCTCCTTTCTCTGGTGGCAGCATAATGCAGCTGAGTGGGTTTGGGCTCCTTAGCTCCTGGGCTGGGACCACTTTCACCACATAAAGACCAAATATTTGTCTGTGTGCCACCAGTCTGTTTTTGTGAGTGAAATTACATCTGTGGTAGCTGTTTCTGTGTTTCTCAGGGGCATGTGTGCAGTGTTTTGCAGTGGTGACACTCCAGAGGAAGGGGAGCATCCCTTTCCTTCAGAGGTGCTGAAAGTAGGTACCTGCAACCCCTGAAACCAGGCTGGCAAACACCTGATCTCCTCTTGCAGCCCTGCAGGGACTGGAGTTTGTTTGTAGCCTTGTGTGGTTTTCTCTTTGGTTTTCTGGGCTCGAGTTTATGCTTTCCTTGCTTTCTAAAATAGTCTGAGCTTTTTGAAATCCTGTTGATCAGCTGTCTGTAGGAGCTTTTGTGTGCAGAACCTTGTAGGATTTTGTAGAGAGCAGGGTGCCTTGTGCAGAACTGGTAAAGCAGCATGTAGGACTTTATAGCAGGGGTATAATTATTCATATTCCAGCCTGCAGGAAGGATGAATGATTTTTTCACACGGTGAATGTTCTCTGCTGTGTCTGTGGGTGCAGGTTATAGGGTAATTTCTACAGATCTTTATCATTTTCATGCAAGTACTTGCCAGCTGTTGAACTGACGGCCTTGAATAAACTGGGGCCTTCCTTCAGAAATACACATGGAGAAATCTAAAGATCATCTGTACTTATATGGCAGTAAATACTTCCAAACTCTTCTCTGTGCAACAAAAGAGTGTTTTTCTCCAAGGGCTCATCCCTTCTCTGTTTCATAGCCTGTGCTGATAACATATCCTTGCTGCATCTCAGACAACATGTATGGAAAATATTCTTCTAGGGTAGGTCCAACATACCCCTTGTGCAGCTATGCCCAGCTCTTACTGATGCCAGGGGTGGGTGGCACATGTGCAAGGGCTCTCTTTGAGCCTGGTGTTTGGATGTACCAGGATTGTCTTTTTCTGTTGGTGTTTGGCTGTACCAGGGTCCTCCTTTTCTGGTTTTTTTTTGTTTGTTTGTTTGTTTTTTTTTGTTTTTTTAAAATTTTATTTTTTGAGTGTTTTTTTTTCCCTAGCTCACATGGTTTTTGAGAGCTTGGCAGAGTCACTAGATGACCCTGAATGAAATGCACATACAAAGCACAGAGCCTCAGCAGAAACTGTGCTTGAGCAAAACTCTGCTGCTCTGTTTTTTTTGGTACATGTTAGGCTGCTAATGAGCAGAGAGCTGTGAGCCTGAGCATGATGGGCAGGATTGATTCCATGTGTAGCTGTGCTAGTGGGAAGATGCCTTCTTGCAAAGTTAAGACTTTCCTACCAGCTTTTATGCCATGCTTTGGCCTGTCCTTCCTGTTTTGGAGCTGCTGGTTCCTGACCAGCTCTGCACCACTGACTGTGAGGTGTCACTGCCTTAAGAATGCCCTGAGCCAAGGCAGGGCAGACAAAGGTGAGATATCAGCTCTGCAAGGGTGAGAGACTGAGGTACAAATGGATTTTGAGGGAATGCTTGAAGAGCAGGGTGGAGGAATGGACCTGACGTGCTGCTTAGTCAGGGTAACAGAGGAGGAGCGCTGGGCAGCACCAGCTGTGGGATGCAGAGTGTGCTAATGTTGGGATTTTTAGGAGCTAATGCACCAAACTCTGAGTCCTTTGCACTTTTACATGGTCAGGTGGCAAAAGTAACCAGCCCAAGCATCAGTCATACCTGTTTTTTTACCGTGTAAGCCATCAGTCTTGCCAAGAGGTTTCAACAAGTTCTCTGCATGACAACAGAAGGCCAGTCCTCCCTTTGGATTATCTGGGGTCTGCAGGAAGCTTCTGCAGCTCAGCTTAGGGGGTGCTCACAGTCCAGCAGACACATTTTTGACCTCCTGAATCAGAGCTGGGCGATCCAGCAGCTGGGCAGAAACTCCAGTGAGCTGAAAGGGAGAGCAGCATTTCAAATGGAGCATGAAACCCAGCGTCAGGGAGTAGACAGACAGACAGACATGATGCTGTGTTTTGTTTTCCAGAAGGGAGGGTTTCACTGAACTTGGTGCATAGTCAAAAGGCATCCTGAGAGGCTGGGAATTCTGTAGGAGAAAATCCTCTTCCCTTGCAGTAATAAGGCATTTCGCAGTGTTTTCCTTCTGCTGTCATCGAAGTGGTTGCTATCAAAAGAGGATCTTAGCTCAGCTTTTCTCTTGAAACCACATTTAACAGGAGGCTTAAAGTGTCTTTATAATAAAAGGTACCTCAGGGTCATGTTCTCCATGTTTCTGAGATGTCTCATGTTTTTCTGCTGACTCCGCCATGTAAACAGCAGTGGAAAATAATAAAACTGTATGTAATTGGCACAAGCACATTGGAAGGGAGGTAGATGTTCTGGGGAAGATTTAGCTATTTTTGCTTCTGCTGGGCAGAAAATGTCTTCATGCCGTGTCCCTGAAAAACCTTACGCAAAGTCATTATTTTCTTTTTTTTTTTTCCCCCATAAACTTTTTCAGTGGAAATCCCCTTCCAGTTTTTAAGTGGCTAGCAAAAGCACAAGGGAACTTGGACTGAAAAAAGAAAACTTTTTGAGTTCTGGATTTTCAGATAACTGAGGATTGTTTTTATTTGCTTTGAAGAAATACATGTTTCTGAACATTATCCAAAAATTATTTAACAGCCCCATCATAGCATTACCATTTCAGTGGAAACATTTACCAGAACCTTTATTTTACTGTTTGCTTTTTTTTTCATGGAAAACCAAGCTGCTGAGCCATAGCTTCATGTGCCTGCCAGCTCTCTCCAGACCAGGAATATTGCAGGAGTTAGGATGGATGACACCTGCTCTGTTTTGAGAAGAGAAGGAAAACTTATCTATGTGCATCATGCCAGCTTCTTTAGAGCTAGAAAACAGGTTCTGTCTTGCTTATTAGTTTAAAAGTATCCTAAATTTGCCTTAAATCAAAATGCAGAAATCCATGCTCAGAAGGATCAGCAAGGAGAGGAGGGAGACTTGTAGGCATCCCACTGGAAAAGAAGAAATTGAGGGAGATTTGGTCCATCTGCTCACAGCTCCCCTTGACAGGACCAGAGAGAGAAATTTCCAGCAGGTTTCTCTCTTTCTCCTGTGCAGCCCTGTCCTGAGCCTGGTGTTTCTGCCAGCTCTTCTTGATGTCGTGTCCCTTGTTCGGGAACGTCATCCCAGGGCTGGGCTCCCCGTGGCTGCAGCTGTGAGTGGTGGCAGCTGCCAGCAAAACGCTCCCCAGCTCTGGCTGTTCAGGGGCTTCTGTTCCCTGCTTGATGCTGGTCGGTAATGGGTGAAGTTTTGGGAAGAGCAGGGGAAGATGAGGCCAGGGAATGCGGGGGCGGAGGGAAGCCAAGCCTGGCACGGGGGAGCTTGCTGTACGTGCAGCACCACGAGCTCTGCACATACTTCATGAAAGGCACTTCTTGGATCAAAATATCAGAAGGGAACATGAAAGGCCCCAGTGGGTGCCAGCAGTGACTGTGAGTCTCCGTGCTGTCCCGCTTCCCTGTCCTCGGGACACGCTGTGCTCTCGTCTCAAATCTGTGCCTTTGCGTTCGGGTGTGTAACGTGGGGCAGGAATCCTCCCCAGAGCACCTTGCTGCAGAGGGTAAGCGAGGTCAAATGCTCAGCCAGTGCCAGCTCTGAGTTCAGGAATCCCAAACAGAGCTGCTGAGATCTCACCAGCACTCTGCCTGTACAGAAGTGCCTCACAGCCTGCCCCATCCCCATGGACTTGGCATGTAATCCCATAGACCCCAGGACAGTCCCTTGGGGGCTTCCTCTCCCTGCCTGGTGCTGCTGCTGTTCTTTGAGTATTAGGTCAAGTGTGGAGAGCATCTGTGATGTGTCAAATGGGCACATCTAGGCTTTTCTGTCTGTTTCTTTGCCTGCCCCTCAGGGTGTTTTAATCAGCATTATCCAAGATATTCAATGTGCCTTGTGTTCTCCCTGCTATGAATTAAGCTTGCCGTGAAGTACCACTGTTGCTCTCTTTCTCTGACCCCTATTTTTCATTCCTCTTCTCCTCCAGCAGAACTGGGATTCCCTGAGGTTTTGTTAACAGAGCAGGATAGGGCTGGAGTGGGGAATCAACCCTGAGCTCCAGAGTTCTGCTCCCAGGTGTTTCTCCCTAGTGGAAGAGCATGCATGGATGCAAAGCAGCAGCAACCAGTGCTCCTGAAGCTGTGAAGCTGCAAAAATTACTTTGGGCAGCACTTCTACCCAAACAGCCTGGCTGAAAAGGGTTCTGCTTCACTCCAGCAGTTTCCAAGCATGCAAAAGCCTGAGCACTTTGTTTAATTTCCTTACCTGCTGGGAAATAGCTGGTGTCTTATCCCCTTTTAAAGTTTCTGGCAGGAAATGTGACTCTGGAAGGTCAAACGCAGCTGATCTATGTCTGGGAGTAGTTGTTACAGGCAAAGGCTTTATGCGAGGTTGTGCGAAGTCTTTGTGCTTGTGATAAATGTGGTTGAACTCCCTGGGTTCAGGATCAGACAGGGCACGTACAGCTCTTTGTAAAATCATAGTCAAAGAGTTTCTGGATAAAAAGTGGGTCACTGGAGCAAGAGATCCCAACAGTGCATGAGCAGACCCACACCTCATTGCAGCAGTAACAGAAATGCTCAGCGGAGCTAAGATACAGCAGTTAAACCTCACTAAATTCTCCAGCAGCTTTTTGGGGCAAGAACCACCCAGATGTCCTTGTGCTGCCTTCCAGATTGGCATCTGCTAAGCAAACGAGGTGATGCAGTGATTTATTCAGGGTGCCCGAACTGCTCAATAGTTAAAAGTTTGTTTATCTTCAAAGAGAGGATGCTGTACTTCCCAACTGGTTTTGTTTCAGGGCTGGTGGGAAGCCAGTTCGTTAAAAGTGCTGCAGCACTCGAGAGATTCTCTCCTCTTGATCTTGGCATTACTTCAGTTGGAGTTTTTTCACTGTGTTCTTATCCTGCAGGAAATCTGTGAAGAAGAAAATAGGAAGAATAAAAAAAAAAGTAATTTAAGACCGTATGACTTTTATTTTTACAATCTAAGCCAGGAATCAGAAGGAAGATGTAGCATGGGGCAGACAAATCTGTGCGTTTGATGTAAATCCAGCAAAAAGGCCTGATTTAATGATCTTTAATGCTGGTGTGACACTGTTAACATTCACAGCTCCTGATGTGTATCTGCTTAAGTGAAAGGTGGGAACTCGGGTTTGTAGTGTTGATCACACAGATGGATTTATTCCAGAGATCCCTCTGGCACAGTAACTGTGATGCAAAATAGTAGCAGAAGAGGCAGAAGTGTTCTTTTGATAGATCAGTGTTGACTTTCCATGGTGAGGTAGGCCCCCTTCCAGTACCTTCCTCTTGTGCTTAGCCCTGAGCATGATGTTAATAATTGGTAGGAATGAACCCAAGAACTGGCGGGAGTGCCACAAAATGGATACAAAATGTGAGGAAACATATCTCCATGTGCTTTCTTTCTCCTCAAGGACGTGTGCTTCTCAGAAGTGTGCATGGAAACAAGTTGTTGTGTTGTGTGAAAGCTCACGTTGCACCGTGCCGACCAGCTGAAGCTCCAGCACAGATCCACACGGATTTCCCCTTCAGCAATTCCTTGCCATGGAGTGATGTCAGCACAGGGAAGGAGGGGAGGGACTGCAGGGAGTCAAGCAGCGCCAAGGCTGTGCAGTTGGGCCAAGCAAGGGCAACAGTCCCTAAAGCAGGAAAAGGCACAAGGATAGAGAGTGGATTTGGGGGAATAAACAGGAGGAACGGAACATCTTCATAAAGAAAATGTGGAGTTCTCTCCCAGGTGCAAAATGGAAATCACCTTCTGCTAAACGAGCCCTGTGAGGGAGCCAGCAGAAGCTTTGCTGTCTGTGCATAGGATGCACAGGATAGAGGCTCAGGGGTGACAGACAGGGCAGACAATTCCCTTAGCCAAAAATGAGAAAAACCAATCCCACACTCATTCCTGCCCTGAGGTTTTTGGATTTAAGGGCTGGTTTTCCTTCCTCTTTACTTTCGTTTAGGGAAAGGAGGGAGAAGATGGTATTTGAGTGCAAGTCATTTTCCATATAACAGTGTTTCAGTGATGTTGCACTGAGCACAGCCGGGCTGTTTCCCAGATGTCTGGACAAGGCAGGCACCTGCTCCAGGGAGGGAATGCCCAGAGGTCAGAGGGGAGGTGGATTTGTGGTTTGTGGTTTGCTTTGAGATTGACTGATTGTATCACAACCGAACTCCCAGAGCTCTTTCCTTTCTGGCATCACAGCTGGATAGAGTGACAGCTCTTAGGATCCAGGGTGTGTTGAAGGTCAAGTGTGCTACACGTTGTGTGGTCCCACAGTAACAAACTCTCCCTGTTGGTAACGCGTTGGAGGATGCCCATAAACAGCATCACAGCTCTAGCTCCATTCCCATCCTCATGAGTTCAAACCCAGCAGCATCTCCAGGAGCTCTGTGATCACTGGCACAGCGTTTCTGGAAGGATTGGGATTGGTCGGGTCGCTCCTTGACCCGTGTCTGTCCCTGTCCCAGGCTCTCTGCACACTGGCCGGAGCTCTCCGCCGCCGGGCAGCGTTCCCGAGGAGCAGCAGCAGATCGCCCGCCAGGGATCCTACACCAGCATCAACAGCGAGGGCGAGTTCATCCCCGAGACCATGGACCAGAACGTGAGTGGGGCGGGGGCGTGGTGAAACTGGGGTGCGTTGGGGCGAGGCGGCTGCGCTCTGAGAGCTGTTCCCACCACTAAACCCCGGCAGTGCCTGTGCGCAGGGCTCAGGCCAGCTTTTTCCAGGAACGGGTGCCCC
Organism: Tichodroma muraria; assembly: GCA_013390105.1. Taxonomy (NCBI): domain Eukaryota; kingdom Metazoa; phylum Chordata; class Aves; order Passeriformes; family Sittidae; genus Tichodroma; species Tichodroma muraria. Next base: position 18,282 of record WAAG01055646.1, on the reverse strand, counting down.
CGGGCTCGACGTGCCTGGGAAAGTCTGGTTTCCAGGAACCCTGAGAGCCAGCAGCTGCGGGGATGGTAAATGTGTCTGGGCACATCAGGTAGCTCTGGAGCAGCACAGATCTGGGGCACACGTGTGCACCAGCTGCCAGGGCCTCGTGGCCACGGCGTTCCCAGATCCCAGGACCATGAGGGAATGAGCCAAGCAACTGATTGCCTGCGATTGCAACAGCCTGGGGATGTCAGCAGCTCTGGCTGCTTCGCATGTGGTGTTTCTGCCTCAGCTCCAGTTACAGTTCTTGGTTCTGCCCACAACCTCTGTGGTTTTGTGTCTCTGTCCCTCCCCCATTTATATTTTTTTTAACTCTCTTAATAAGGAGATTGTATATTCCAGTCCCTCAGTAATAAAAGAGCAGCAAGTTCTTCAGTGCTGAGCCAGTACCTCATCCTCCAGTCCATTTGGTACCCACAGTGAGGGAATCTCTGCAGTGTCAAGGGACCATAGTGGGAGCAGCTTACTCCTCCCTCTACATTTGCACTTCTGCTCAATCTGTAGCTCTGAAGAGCTTACTATAGATCTTGTGAAGTCAGCTGGGCTGTCTGGGCACATGTCATTCTTACAACGCTCTTGGAAACACAGGACCAAGATCCAGAGTTTGCAGGAGGGACATGTAGGGACACCTGGAAGGCACTAAACTCAATCCATCAGGTTGTTATGCTGGCCCAAAAGCATGGCCCTGGGGAGATGTGTATTTCCTACACTCAAAAGCACCCACTAGCTCCACATTTGCATGCAGGCTGTGCCGGTGTTTCCATGGCAAAGTTGTGTTTTCAACAGTTTATTATACAGCCATTAATAAAATAAGAAGTCACTCGGGGTGAGTCTTGGCAGCGTCAGAGTGCAGATGTATCGTGTGCTCCTTGCAGCCAAAAGTTGGCTCTCTATTGTTTTCACATGCCTCCAGAACATATTGGGGAGGATTAAGACAAAGTGTGTGTGTGTGTGTGTGTTTTTGTGTGTGTGTGTGTGTGTGCAGGGGGAGGGTCCCCGTGACCCCCTTGGGTGTAAATCAGCCCAGCTCCACCGCCTGTTCATGGAGCTCCATTAATTCAGAGCTCTGAGACTGCTCTGGATGAAGGTTCCCAGATGCTCTCCTTGCTTTTCCCCAACATCACGCTGTGGGTGGCCTGCAGCCCTTAACTGGCAAATTAAAAGCAGGGAAAAAGGGGTTTGGGTAATGGTTTGGGGTTTTTTGTCTTTCCTCACTGAGCAGGCCCGCTTTTTCTATATGGGCTTTGCCTTCAGAATGTCCTTGTACTGCTTCCATATGTGCCTCATGGAAAACCGCTCAGAAGCTGGAGCTTGCTGCCTTTTGGGGAATGCCTCTGTGCAAGCCTGTGATGTAACTGTGGTCTTGAGACCAGCCTGGCAGATGAACAGAGGCTGTATATGGAGCATGCTCCAATTCCCAGTTTTATGCTTTTGAGTAACAAGTGTGTTTTAACTGCTGGAAGAGACCTGGCATGGCTGGCAGAGGTGGGGAGTGGGTTCTGTCAGAGTGCTCGCTCCTCTTTGGCCTAGTGAGTTTTGAATGACGTTTTGGGGTAAAAACTAGGAAGCAGAGAAGAATTGCACCTTGCAGTTGGGACTGCCTGTCCAAAACAGCACGAACTGCTGTGGCAACTGTCTGAGGAGGGCTGACAGGAACAGCCCGTGGAAAGGGAGGGTGTAGGGGAAGGAGGAGCGATATGGGAAGGAGCCAAGTGTGGCTTCACATGGCGTTTAACCCTTGTTGCTCGGCTTTCCCAGGAATGAGCTGTGGAGCAGGGACTTGTGAGTGTCCACAGCCCGGAGGGAGCGTGGCACCGCGGGCAGCACAGTGTGGCCCAGAGCAGGCTCTGCTGCATGTGGAAGTGCACACAGCTCCAGGGTTTGCCACTCCGTACAAACCCTCTATTGTTACAAACTAGCTATAAATAACCCTGGCCAGTACAATGTCTCATCCAGGAAGCAACACAAATGCAGCTTTTGACTCACTGAGCTGGTGAGAGCCAAGCCGGTTCTTCCAGCCAAGAACCCTGATGATGCTGCGCTTATCAGCGGAGATGAAGGCTGGGCTCGTGTGCCAGGCCAGCTCGGGAAGTCAGGAGTCCAGGGCTGCAGTCCTGGCTGTGGTACACATTATCCACTTGGCCTTGGGCACATCATTTGTGTCCTGATACATATTTTCCTTTAGTAGTAATATTATTATTTCTCACAGATACTTTGAGCACTTTGAATCTCATGGACTTCCTCTCATGCTTTGAACATCTGGGTGCTGATTATCTTTGCTTCAGTTTTCCTACCAGCAAATAGCAGTTGGAAAGAACAGTGATGGAGAGAAGGCATCATCAATGGATGACCCTGCAGAGGTCTGCTAGTTCTGGAGCTTGGAGAGCTACAGTGCACGGTTTTATTGTTTCCCCTTTTCTTTCTCTGTCAGATGCTTGAAGCTTTCATCAGCCCCGATGACTCGCTGTCTGGGAGCTGCCAGTCGCTGGACAGGTCTGTGGACAGGTGAGTTGTGTGTGTGTCACCATGTTCACAAGCTGAACTGCAGCCTCTGCTCCATAGCAGGAGAGCAGCAGGATCAGTGGTTTCTGCTGGGATGAGGATGCACCTGAGCAAAACATATCTACCTTTATTGCTGAAAACCAGATCCTAGCACAGACGTCTGTGCAATGGTATGATTTGAATTGCAGTAATCTGAGCTGGACAAAGACAGCCTTGCTTTGTGTGGCCAGGTTTTCTTTTTTGTCTTTCGAGATGAAAATTCTCACAGAATCACACAATGGTTTGGGTTGGAACAGACCTTAAAGATCATCCAGTTCCAATCCCCTGTCACAAGCAGTGACACCTTCCATAGAATAGGTTGCTCAGTACTCCATTTAGCCTGGCCTTGAACTCCTCCAGGGATGGGCATCCGCAATTCCTCTGGGCAGCCTGTTCCGGTGCTTCACCACCCTCACAGCACTTCCTTCCCCTCTGGCTCTCTGCAGTCACCAGGTCAATATTCCATCAGCTTCTCCGTGCCTCCTCCTCCCCGGGCATGCTGTCTGCTCTCCACTGACCACTGGCAAACTCAGCAGCCCCTGTGCAGTGCCAGCAGCCACAGACATGTCAGTCAAGGTGCTGATGACACCAGATGAGCAGTAACTAAGTTTAGCTTCTCAGCAGGAAGCAACTGGGACACGTTGTACTGACCCAGGCTGCGATTCAGTGGCTGGTGCCATTGAGCTGGATCCCAGCTCACACGTGCACACAGTCTGTGTGTTTGCTGCTGTGCAGGGTGAGCTGTGGGTAAGACACAGTGTCCTTTCGGGAAGCAGTCTGTTGTTGTTTTTTTTTTTGTCTGCATCAAAGATTTTCTATTTTTTTCCGCTGTTGCCATACAGCACCGAGGCTGCGTTCCAGCGGGCCTGCGTTGGGTTGATTGTGTAGCATGATTCGGGTTTGCAGCTCCGTGTACTTTGGATCTGTCTCAGCATCGAGGTTCCATTTCCTTTTTGTGGCTTTTAATAATTTCCTGTGATGTATTTGCTCATTGTTACGGCTGTATCGAAGCTGGATTCCTTGTGTTCCCAACATCTCTGCCTCAGCTTTGCTTTTGCATGGATTTTGCCAAGAGGAACAGCAAGAAGGAGCACGGGCTGTTTTTAACACCCTGCTGTGAACTGAGAGAAGAGCTCTAGGCTTTTAGCTCTCTGCTTGTGAGAGGGTGGCATGGCCTGATTTCATGTGCAAAGCAGGCAGATGTGTTCACTCATGGGTCTAGGAGCTGGAAAAGGCACAAGGAGGGCTGTATTATTCCAAGGAAGAGGACTAAGTGACTACTCCTGCAAAGAGGTGGCGGAGGCCTTGCAGACAGTTGCTTGGGGTGGCAACAGCCCAAGAGGACAGAGCAAGTCACCAGGCTCAGTGACCAGGCTGAGGGTTAGGAACAGCACCACAAACTCCTCTTTGCCACAGCAGTGATCAGCTTTGACATGAGTAGGTTTCAGAGCACTTTACAAAGCTGATTTCTACTCTGTGCCATTATTGTTAAAAGAGAGAGTGGAAAACCCACATGCCCAGATCAACTTTTTAAGAGCTTGGGGTGAAATTGGGATTGCTGAAATCCTCTTGTGGTGCTTTTTCATCCTCCCACTGTAGTTTAAATACCTTGAGCCTTGAGGCACCAATGCCAGACACTCCCTCATGGTCTCGTGGGAGGCTGCATGTTCCCAGTGGTGGTGCAGAGTCTCTGAGTGAGGAAGGTGGGAGGTAGTGTTGGAGAGAAGGGAAACCTGCATGAAAGACTCTGGTGTGTACACCTGCAGTAACTGAGCAGTGTTCATGGAAAGCAGAGGTGTGTGGTTGAGCACTTGATGTCGAGGGAGCAGAAGCCTGTGGCCCCCCTCCTGTGCTGCCTCATGCACAGGGGTGATGATCTTTGGCTGCTTCATTTCAGCCTGGTGCCTGTGGGTTTTGCAGCATCCCTTTTGTTTGCCACAGGAACAAGCTGTGATCCAGCCAAAAAAAAAATCTTCATTCTTGTGCAGGATGAGGATGGGAGCTCAGTGGTCAGTGCAGCTTGTGGTTTATCCTGTCCTTTCCCTAGTTTATTAATTCCATAGCCTTTCTGATATAATAAACAAATCCTTTTTTTTTTTTTTTTTTTTTTTTTTTCATCCTTTTGCAGCCCTCCCTTTCCCCAAACCCCTGTTCCTGGAAGGAAGAGCCATCCGAAAGATGGTCTTGATTGCATGGGTAAGCACTCTTGATGGTTTATATTTGCTGAAAAGTATAAAAAGCATATAGTAAAGGGGCTGGATGAAGACTATTAGAGAGATGGCACTGCATGAAAAGTAATTAAAAGCAATCAAGCAAACAAGCTCCATGGCTTAGGTAACCCTTCAGAATTGACCCTGCAATGATCAAACATGAATGTTCTCTAAAATCAAAAGGCCCAGAGCATCAAACGCAGGCAGAGCTGCTCTTGTCTTCATTAGCCCTTCTTGGCTCTGCAGCAATACCTTTGGGACTGGTTTGGGAATCAGTTGACAGCAATAATAGTCCATATTGGGCAGCTGGGGCCTTGAGGTGGATGGATGCAAGCAAGCAAAGCTGTTGAGAGATCCGTGTTGGAAGATGTTGCTGAGGGAGCCGCGGTTTTGTGTTTGCAGACAACTGCAAGGTGCTGACAAGCTGGGAACAGCCTTGTAGGATCAGCTTTTGTCATCTGGGAGTCGCCCCTTCAGGATCTCGACTTCCTACATAGCAAACCGCAGCTCCCTAGGGGGTTACACATCTTCCACTTGCATGAATAATAATCTGCAATAGTGCAAATGCTGTGAGAGAAACTGTATTGGTGCTTGCACAGATCATAGGTTACTGCTTAATCACTTATAAACATCCAGCTGGTTAAATAATGGAAACTCTGTAATATTGTAATGACTTGCACTATTAAAAATGAGCAAATGGCAGCCAGCCTGTGGCAGGATAACTCATTGCTGGCCTGAGGCAGGATTTCTAGATTGAGCTGCAGAGATGAAGCTGCAGTCAGCCCTCGTTGCCGAAGGTTTTAATGCTTCCCCTGTGGCACTTTGCTATGAGACACCTCTGGGCACCGTTGCTCACACGTGGCTCACCAAGAACCTCTTGCCCTGTCCTTGTTGCTCCTCTTGCTGACCATATTTCAGCCATTATGTGCTCTTTTTGGCAATCACACCGAAGTACAGCAGAGGCCAGGGATGGCCTCTGAGGAGCGGCTGCTGGCCCGAGGCTAAGACAAACAAACAGTCAGAAGGGGCTGTGTCATTAGAATTGGATGGAGGAAAAACAGCAGGTGAAAGAAGGGAGTGGAATGACAGATATTTTAATCTCAAGTTATTTGGTGCTACCAGGAATGGCTTCCTGTGCTGTGGTTTTTATTAAAAAATTATGTCCTTATCTTGCATGTCCATCCATCTCTCTCATCATCCAGTGTCTAAACTCTGATGGTCTTTAATCCCTCCTGTATATTCTATCTTTCTAGCATTTAATCAAATAAATATATAAGTTTGGAGCTCTGGAGGTTTAAATTGGCTTTCAGGGGAGGAGTCGCATCTGAGAAGAAAGAGGGAAGATACTATCTAGTGTTAGTCAAGTGCTGGATTTTTTGCATTTCCCTGGAAATAGCTGATATCAGAGCAAAGGTTTTGGAGTAGATGTGTCTATGCCTGACCCTGCCCGGCAGTTCTGCTTCCACAGTGATTTTTTTTGCATTTTCCAAGTGCAAATAAGATGTTTTAGTGCTCTGCCTTGGGAACTGAGTGTGGTCTGTGTTAATCCCCTGCCTTGCACTTGAACAATGTGAGCCAGGGTCCATAAATTTAGCAGTTAAACCTCTGCTTTAGGGGCACTAAGGGCAGTGTGTCCAACCCTCATTTTCCACTGAAGAGTTTGTGACTGTGGGCAGATTTCACAGAGAGTCTTGGGGGTATGTAGGGTTGTGTAAATGACCACCTTGTCACCTCCTTTTTGCCTCTAACTCAGTGTTTCCCATGAGAAACACTCTGGGCATTTGATACTGAGCTGATATCAGAAATAGCTGTGTCTTCTTCCTTCCTGCCAGATTTTGACATCCCATTCTGTGAGAGGTTTGGGAAAGGAGGGACCTTCCCGAGGCAGTACCATCTCTCCCAAAGTCGCAAGGACTACAGTGACGGTAAGGAAACAATGGAGGCTCAGGGAGGGAGGTGATCAGTCCTTGATGGCTCATGACAGTGCCTGGGACTGGAAAGACTTAAGAAGGAGAGGTTTCTAATAAAGGGAGAACCACCAGGTGCTTTGGGATTCACTTGTGTGTTCAGAAGGGTGTTCTCTGTGAGACCTTGTGGCTCTGCTCTTGGGAGGTGCTGAGCATCCGCAGCCTGTCCTCTGCTTACACCTCCTGTTTTAAATTAGCCATGGGGATGATTGGCATTTCTCATCCCTGGCAGTATCAACCTTCCTATTCCCCTAAATTGCTTGCTTTTGAGGATGCTTTTTGTGACCTTTACAGCAGGTTTCTTACTGAGCTGTAGGAAATCCCCAAGCAATTTCGGGGTAGCAGTATCTGCTTCTCTGTTTTAAGCTGATGAGCTCTGAGCTTTGAGGCCCAGTCCATCACCTTTTTCCTGCTCATTCCTTCGCTGTATGAGACTGCAAGTAGTGGGAGGCAAAAATTCCCCTCGGGAAAATGTACTTGAGGATGTGCAGAGAGCATATTGAGCTTTCCAGAATGAACTTCATCTCTCACTGACACCCCTGTGAAAACATGTCAGGCCCTGCTGTGTTGTCATTTGCATGTGGGCTTAGGGGATAGCAGGGATAATTTTCAGTATAAATCTCTGCCTGTTCCGTGTTTAATTGTGATTAACAACCAACAACCCCCTGATGCAATTAAACTGTTGTAAACTCCTCTGGAAACATCTGCATTAGATGTAATGCCTGCTGTTATCAACTCTTAAATTGACTTTAAAATCTTCATGGGGCTTTGTGACAGTTTCATTACACTTGCTTTGTTTAATTTGAAGAGGTGAGGGTCTAGGCAGTGACATGAGAAGGTGGTGACAGGCGGATCCAAGCTGATGTGTGTGTTCTGGCTGTAACTTCGCCCCTTTTCCCCTACAGGCCGGAGGACTTTCCCCAGGAGTTACTTCCCACAGGAGAACCTGTTTCAGCTCGTCCCTTCCAGCAGGACCAAGAGTTTTACTGGGGACAGCAAGCTCAGCACCTTGCAGTATGATGAGTACAGGCCCAAGTGTTGGAACAATTGTGAAAAGGGTCTGCAGGCCTTCAGCACCTCCCCTACGAAAGGCAGGAACTGTGAGTGAACCGAAGCCCCGAGTGCCTGAGGTCTCAGTAGAGCTGGGATTTGGCACAAAGTTGAGTTATTGTGACCTGCTGAGTTACTGGACATCAGCTAGGCCAGCCATGGGTAAACTTTGGTTGCACCCCCACCATGAGGCACATTGCACCAGCTTCTGTCACATGAGAAAGGTTTAGTAGAACACCCTGTGTCTTGCCTTGGCCTTTGGCTGAGAGCTGTGTGGGGTCAGCTGGTGTTCAGCACTTGCTGGGTTGCAGATGATTGCTGGTGTGTTGGACTGTCAGTGTGGACACACAGCAGGAACTTCCCAGAAGACTTGGGATGTGGGAACAAATGCATCTGGAGTTTCTGTTCGTTGGCTCACATTGCTGTCACCCCAGCACCCAAAGATGCTCTGCAAAGAAGGTCTTGCAGACTCCTCTGCTATTGCAAGACTATCCATGGTATAGAACCTGGTGCATTTTGGGCCTGTTTAGTGATGGATAGCATCCTAGAAATGACCTGTGAGGTACAGCTCCTTACTGGTCCCTGCCTGGATTGCTGCTCAGCCATCCTGTATTCTGCTAAACACTCCCCCAGCATAAGGGAAATTCCAATGCTGGCTAAACAAACAGTTTTTAGAGGAAAGACTCTTAATGAAATAGGACTTTTCTGGGATTTGTTTCTGCTTTATGCTGATGCAGACTGGGAGACATTTCCCCCCCACACCGGTAGCAGCAGTGTAGTTAAAATTGGTTTGTCCTGGTGCCCCTGGGAGAGAGTGGCTCACTGACTGCCCTGTACTCTGTAGGGTCAGATGATCTGATGCTGAAGTCTCCCTGCTGTGCTCTTCACTCAACCCTCTCCTCTCTCCTGTAGCCCTGCAGGCACCTGTGAACTGGAGGCTGGGGAAGCTGCTGGGAAGAGGAGCTTTTGGGGAAGTTTATCTCTGCTATGATGCTGACACGGGGCGGGAGCTGTCAGTGAAGCAGGTGCCTTTCGACCCTGACAGCCAGGAGACAAGTAAAGTGAGTACAAGGGCAGGCTGTTCTGCAGCACCCTGGGGAGCTATGGGCTGAGGGTAGGGGTGTCCATGTCCCCAGAAGGCAGTGTGTGGAGACAGGGTGTTGTTTTCCCTCTCTGGAGTCCTGAATGGCTCATGGTACCAGTCACAGTACTCTGGCGAGTTCTCTGTCTCCCAGTTCCTTGGTTACACTGGCCTGCTCTGTGTCAGGTGTCATCTCTTGCAGGTCTGTCTGAGCATCCTTAGTTTTGTTCTTCTTGCTCCCTTCACCTTGTCTTCATTCTGCTCGGTGACTTTGTTGAAATCTTTCCAGAAAAACTCCCTGAACACAAGTAATAACAATAATAATAATAATAATAATAAGTAAACCTATCTCAAAGCCAAGCCCTGTCTTTCTCCTAGCCTTTCCCTTAGGGCAGTGGTCCTCCTTATTTCTGAGCCTCATGTGGCCAATGTCTTTGTGGGCAGCTTCACAGCTGCTACAGAAGCTGTGCTCAGCATGGAGCAGTATTTATATCATGCTCCCAAAGACAGCATTCCCTTTCATCAGGAAGCCTGTCTGGTTTGTTACAGGAGGTGAATGCTTTAGAATGTGAGATTCAGCTGTTGAAGACTCTCCGTCACGACAGGATCGTGCAGTACTATGGGTGCCTGCGGGATCCTGAGGAGAAGAAATTGTCTATCTTTGTGGAATACCTGCCAGGGGTAAGTGTGGTTCCTGCTAGAGTTTGTCCTGAGTGGCAGAAAACAGATGTAGAGCTTCCTGGACTTTGGTGAAATTTGTATCTGTCCAGCTGAGCTGCTTTATAGCTGCTGAACCAAACCAAAGCAGTGGATGCATCCCTAAGGCTTGGGAGAGCTTAGGATGTAAGTCAGATGTCATGGTGAAGCCCCTCAACAAGCACTGGGTGAAATGAAAAGCCTTGAAGGCAGGTTTTAGGTTTGAATCCTGAAGCAGGGTGTGTTCACAGTCTGGAATCAGAGCTTGGTGAATGTGGGACATGATCCAGATCTTGCTTCAAGCACTGTGGCCTGAGCCCATCCTTAAGTATTTACTGCAAATCCCTGCAGGACAAGCTAATAGTACAACTGTCCACCCACAGCTGTCACCAATTATTTGTGGCTTTCAGCACGTGTGTATTAAAAACAGTGGTATTCACTTAGAGTCTTCTGTTGAGGGCAGATTTCTGTGGACAGCATTATCCTCTTGTACAGGAGTGGCTTCAGTTTGTGGCTTTGCTGATACAGGATGAAATAGCCGTGGGGAAAAAGATCAGAATGCTTTGAGGGAGTTTAAGCAGGGGCTGGAGAGTGTACATGGGTGAGCTGAGCATCCCTTTGTGTTTGGGAGCTTGTGAATTACATCAGCCATTAGACTGATGGTGTAAAACAGCATTATGCTATTTACATTGCTGGAGGATGTGTTCTCCTAAGTCCCTTCTGTCCAGCTGGATTTGTTCCCCAGAGTGTGGGAGAATAAACCCTTGTTTATACAGAGATTTGTAAGGTCAGAAGGGACAATTAAGTCATTTGGTTGCAAATAATTTTGGTCGTTAAGTAAATGTGCTAGAGGCTCTCTGAATGCGTCTTACATGTGAGTGATCAGGTGGACTTCCACGCCTCTGAGTCCCTTCCAAGCCCTGCCCTCCCTCTATCCCTGTGGGCATCTTGCCTTCAGGCCTTACCACAAGGCGTGGACCCAGAGGAGTAAATCCCGGGAATCCCAGCAGTCCCCTTGCTGCATATTCCACAGCGTGCTGATGTTTGTTAGCAGCCAGGAAACCAGCGTTTGATGCTGGGGCAGTGTCCAGCAGGGCTGGAAATTCAATATTTGTTTTTTTAAATGATAAAGCCGAGCTCTGACCAAATACAGATTGACTTTGCTGCTGCAACAACAGCTCCTTTGACAAAAGCAGCTCCGGGCTCTGGTTTCCAAGGCCAGTGGAAGTGGGGCAGTTCCCAAACCTTGCAGAGCAGCAGCTCTGCAAAGCTGGGTTTGGCCAAGCTTCCAGTTTAAGACGCTTGGCAAAATAGTCCCAGGGCCAAGTTTGGGTGCAGCCTTAGGGTGCCATTCTTATGACAGCCCTCAGTTAATAGCTGACTGTAGTTTCTGTCCTGCCCATAAACTTTTTAAAATTATGCTTGGAAAACAGAATGGTCCATTTGACCATAGGCCTCAAAGAACCAGTTTCCCCTTCTTGTTTGAAATCCCCTCATCAGGGTGAGGGAGGGCAGGATAAGAAATCTTTTTTGGTTGTGGTAAGGGAATGTACCCTGCATACAAGTTATGTTGAGGGAGTCATTTAGAGCATTTCAGGTTGTTTCAGCAGTGCTGAGAAAGGAAAAGGAGAAGCCCATCCACAGGATCACCACCAGCCTCAAAAGAAGCCAAAACAGTAGCTGGGCAGAGCAACAGCAGAGATGGGTGGATGTGGAAGAGCTAATACAGTTTGATGGGCTGGCGTGGAGCAGAGCAGCCACTGTTCCCAGAACGGGACTGGCAATCTTGGATCAACCCCAGAGCAGCAGACAGGCAGAAACAGGATGAGTTTCCTCTCCCACTTCCCAGCTAACCTGAATACTGGAGGTAGAGCTGAGTGTGAACCCCAAATCTACCTCTGGTTCATCCCTGCTAAAACCCAGCTCTGGCACAGTGAGACACATCCATTTCCTAGTGGCCCAAAAATACAGCTAAAACCAAGGGGATCAACCTGCTGCAGCTGATAAATGCACCCCTGCTTCCTTTCTTCTTTGATCAATACCATCAAACCAGTCTGAGCTTGCATGCCTGGGTCAGAAATTCAAGGTCTTGCAAATTATCTACCCTGGGTGGTCTTGTTGGAGCAGTCCCTTGTGGGTGTGGTTGTCCCTCATGGCTGTAGGTGTTCCTTGCTGTGCAGAGTTTTGGGAGGAGGCTTTCAAAGACTGATTCATTATCTTGACCCTAAAGAACTGGCTCTGTACAATTCCCTGAAAGGAGGTTGTAGACAGATGGGAATTGGTCTTTTCTCCCAGGTAACAAGTGATAGGAAAAGAGGACATGGCCTCAAGTTGCACCAGCAGAGATTTAGATTGGTTATTAGGAACAATTTCTTCACTGAAAGGGTTGTCAAGCATCAGAATAGGCTGCCCAGGGAAGTGGTGGAATCACCATCGTTGGAAATGCTCATATAAACACATGGTTTAGTGGTGGACCTGGCAGTGCTGGGTTAATGATTCGAATGGATGGTCTCAGAGGTTATTTCCAACCTTATAGATTCTGTGAATCTAATTAACTGAGTTGATCTTCTCATTTGGGTTGGAATTCCTCATCAGTTTGGTCCTTCTCAGTGAGCTTCTCAGGTTGTCATTGACAACCCTCCAGCCACTAGAGGGGGAGAAAGGTCTGTGGTGCTGGCAGGAGGAAGCTCTGACAGGCACCAAACCACACCTTCATCTCCCCAGGGATCTGGGACACGAGGACAAATCTTTGCTCTGTTCAGTACTTAGTGGATTTCTGCTGTTTCTATAGATAAGGTTTGGGGGTTTTTTTTGAGCTGGAAGATGCAGTGGTCAGGAAGGTTTTAAGAAGTTGCTGTGATATGATGGTTTCTCTGGTCCTTACAGCTGGTGTGTGTTGTTTCTTTGCAAAAGGGCTCAATAAAGGACCAGCTAAAAGCTTACGGTGCTCTGACCGAGAATGTCACACGGAAATACACCAGGCAGATCCTGCAGGGAGTCTTCTACCTGCACAGCAATATGATTGTCCACAGGGATATTAAAGGTGAGTGGATAATAGAGAGGCTTCTTGCTTGCCTGGGTTTGTTCAGCCCAGCCTGCTGCTGCCCCAGTACAAATCCTTGTGCACAGCCCAGTGCTGGGGTCTGCTATTTGAAGTATTTTTGCCCCTGCCCTTGACCAGATTGAACCATGAAAATCTTGAGCAAGCAGCTGAAACCAAAATCTTTCTCTCTCAAGGGATTATTGTTAATTGCCCTTACAAGCCTGAAAATCTGGTGTAACATAGCCAAGAACTGAGAGGCTCTGGCATTGGAGAGGTCTGATGCTCCTTTCTGTGGGTGGGCAGGATAATGTGTTGGCCCCCATGCATTGCTCATTTTTGGGGCGCCTGCTGAATGAGGGGATTGTGGTGGGAGTCAGCCCTCTTGGAGAGCAGCTGCCTTAGGAGAGAAGGATTTGAAATAAGGCTGAGTCCAGCCCCACCACAGCCCTTTGGGCTCCCTCCTGCCTGGCTCTTTGCCTGTGCCCTTCCTGCTGTCCTCACTGTAGCCAGTTCAGGTTGCTGCTTCATTTCTTGGGGGTCTTGTCTTTGCTTCTCACCCCAGGTGCCAATATTCTGAGAGATTCTGCTGGAAATGTGAAACTTGGAGATTTTGGGGCCAGCAAACGCATCCAGACCATCTGCATGTCTGGGACTGGGATTAAATCTGTCACAGGAACACCATACTGGATGAGCCCAGAGGTTATCAGTGGAGAGGGCTATGGAAGGAAAGCTGATGTGTGGTAAGGAACGCAGTAAAAACCGCACCACTGCTATCTAAATCAAACAATCCTTTTGGGAAGCTGTAATGGGAGCAACAGGTATAGCTAGTAGATGGAAGCAATGCAAAGGATGGAAAATAGGAGGAGGTACATGTTAGGATCAACTGTGCAGATATCCAGAGGAAACATGTTGTAGCTAAGCTCCCAAAACAGGAGCACTCAGAATCACAGGTTGCTTTTGGAAGCTCTTGTCTTATGTGAATCTCACGTCCAGCTCGTTCCCATGACTGCTTTTTAATTATGGAAAACATGTTGATAACAAAGCTCACTAAAAGACCTGTTGAGTTTTGGTGACCCTGATTTTGGGTTCACAAAGCCCAGCTCAGGGGGTCTTTAGTGGCCTCCCCAGATCTGCTGGATGTTTGCATGTGGCTCAGGCATGAAGACAACCAAAATCTTTGGCTGCTTGTGAATGTTTTGATCTGTGGAGAGTGACAGATGGAACCTGGAGGGGTTGGGATGACACTACTGATCTTCCCAGTATATGAGGAGGAAGCAATGTCTTCCCAGTGTGCTTTCTGTTGGGTGCCCAAGCAAAGAGGGTCAACAAAAAATAATCCTTCCAAGAGAACCCTAGTTGTGTGGGAAAACCTAGAAAGTCTTAGCAGGTGTCCATGTACCTTGCACCACCTATACTGGCTGATGGGAGGAAAATGTTTAATTTTAAAATTTTTTAGGATCAATAGGATAGGTTTAGGATAGGTTTGATTTTTAGGATAGTTTATGAATAGAGGTGGCACAGTATCTCTGCTGAGACCAGGATTCTTGAGCAAGCTGAGGGAAACCTCTCGGGCTCTTTGCTGCTCATCCCACCTGTTCCTTCTCAGGTACACCTCAGAGATGAAGTTGGATGTAGGCAAACATGTTTCACTCTGGCTCAGCTTCCACGGGAACTGGGCGCTATTGCTGAGACTGTGCTGTCTGAAACTATGCGTGGGTTTCCCTTCAGGGGATTCTCCAGCGAGCTTTTATGAGACTTAGTATCTTAACTTATCTGCCAGTTATTAACTTAGTATCTCCCTGAGCTTTTATGAACTCAGTACCTGACAGTTAAAGTGGGCAGAAAAGCCACCAGCTTTAAGGCGAGGCTCGTGCGTTCACTCCTTCTGCGGGAGTGGAAAGTCCAGTGCCAAGGACCTGTGTGACCAGGGAGCTTCAGGGGACCAGACATTCCAGGGATGCCCATCTCCTGCAGGTTTGCTCCCTGCGCAGTCCCTTTTGGCAGTGCAATCCCAGAGCTGATTAGACTCGAAGGGCAGGGCCACCACCCCAGTCCCTCACCCTGCGCTTGGCGTTGTTGCAGGAGCGTGGCCTGCACCGTGGTGGAGATGTTAACGGAGAAGCCACCCTGGGCAGAGTTTGAGGCCATGGCGGCAATTTTTAAAATCGCCACGCAGCCGACCAACCCCCAGCTCCCCGACGGCGTCTCCAGCTCCTGCCGCAACTTCCTCAAGCAGATCTTCGTGGAGGAGAAGCGGAGGCCGACGGCCGAGGACCTGCTGAGACACCCTTTCGTCAACTGCGGGCTCTGAGCCCTGGCAGCGGGGATGGGAAGGGCCGGCGGGAGGGTCGGACCTCGCCCGGGGCTGTCCCGACAGTCCCTCCTCGCTCGCTGCTGCCTCGGCCCCCGCCGCGTTGTTGGATTTTCAAGCTGCGCTCGGGACTGTTGGCGCCGGGAATTCAGAGCGAGGGATTTCCCGGCCCGCGCGGGTGCTGGACCACGCAACCTCCCTGCCGCCGGCGGTACCGGGGCCGTCCCCCCTCGCCAAGTAACTGCTCCCTTGGGGAAGCGTGGCGAGCGGGAAATGTCCCCCCAGCACGGCGGCGGTGCCGGCGGCGTCCCCAGGACCGGTGGGGGATCGGATGCTCAGTGGCCATCACCACCTTTCGCAGAGGAACAGACGGGGCCTTCAGCCAAGCCGGAGGAGATGATCCTCAGACCGCGGGGTCGGGGGGACCTGGGCGTCCCCGTTCACAAGGGGACCAACCCCGCCGGAGCGGCTGGCGGCTCCGGGGGGCGGCGTTTCACACTGTCCTGTGCCTTACGCGGTTACAATCAAGGAGTGATGCTCGGCTCGGATCTGGTGTGAGGATGCAGCGGCCGTGTTGACTTTGCCTTGGCGCGTGTGTGTGTGCGTGTGAGAGTCTGGGAACGAGGGGGTCTTCTCGGGGTGCAGGAGGTCTCTGCCGGGTACACCCGCGGACGGATGCCCGGGACCCCTGCCACGGGCTGGGGGGTGGTTAAATGATGGTGCTGGCGTTTAAATGGTGTCGATGGCGGTGGTGGGCAGGGCTGAGCAGCAGCCAGGTTGTGCTGGGAACCATCAGGATTCAGGTGGGAGCTGAATGGAATCTCAGAAAGGATGGCTCTGCTGATAGCCACAGTTCTGCTGAGCCGTGCCCGTGCTGCTGCACTGGGGCTGGAGGGATGCCATCGTGTTCTGGAAGTGGAGGTGCAGGGAGAGCCCAGTGGATCTCTGTAAAACCTAAGAGAATGCCTAGAATTAGGCAGAGAGGACTGGTGCCTGTGAATCTGGGTGCCTCCTCTGTGCCTTGTGGACCGTCCCCGGGTACAGGGAAGGGGAGCATCACTTCCATGGTAGTGCCCAAGGGAGCAGCTGCAGGACAGTGGAGCCTCTGACTGGGAAAGTGGAGCTGCAGCTGTCGAGAGCAGCTGGAAGCAGATTTCCTTCCCGCAGTAGGTTTGAAGTTGTATGAGAAAACGGGCCAGTCAGCAGCAGAGCTGGGCTACAGCCTCTGACCAACACTAACCTGCTGGAAAACCTGGGCAGGAAGCACACACAGAGTCCCTGGAAGCTAGTTAATTAATCAGATCTTGGGGGGTTGGAATAAATTAATTGGACCATCCCACCTCCCCCTTCTCTGCTGCATCACTGACTCAGCAAAGGATTCAAAAAGCAGTTACCAGGAGGTTTCATCCTCAGGCCAGTGTGTCAGACACAGGTTTATTTTAATGCTGGTTTTCAGTGAAAATGACAAACGTTGCTTAGACTTAAGAGGAAAGTGACAAATTGGTTGTTTGTGTGAACACATCCTTGAGTTCTTCCATGTGGAAGAGATCAAGACTTTGCACCGCTGGTGTGGTGGTGAGAGCATGTCCATGTCCTGAGCTCTGAACAGAGCAGCAAGATCTAGGAGGTTGCCCAGTGTAGCAGTGGATGTCCCATTTCTGGAAACGTTCAGGGTCAGGGTTGGATATGGCTCGGAGCAACCTGGTCTAGTGAAAAAGTGTCCCTGCCCCATGGCAAGGGGATGGAATGAGATGAGTTCTAAGGTCCCTTCCAACCCAAACCATTCAAAGATTTTATGATTTTAAGAATTATTTCAGAATTTTTTAAAAAATAAGCACTGTGAGCATTAGGGCAAAATTAAAAGAAATACCTAAAAGAATTCCCTATAAATTTGTCTGAAAGCTACTGATGCCATTTATTGCCAGGCCAGGTTCCAGGGAAGCTGGGGGGCAATGCTGGAGCAGCACTGGGGGTTGTGTCAGTCAGCTGTGGTGGTGATGAGCAGTTCCCCATGGGGAGGGGGAAAAGTCTCCTTTTGCTGAGGGGAATGAAAAAATTTATTCTGTGAATAGGACCAAATCCATCAGTCTGGTCAGTAATATGGGATGGATGGAAACAAACACAAGGGAAAAAAAAAAAATCAGTGTTGTCTGGGAACGGGTTTGGCAGAAGAGGGTAACAAAGTGTGTGTTCACCAAAGCTAAAAAAAAAAAAAAAAA
>WAAG01055637.1:2077-21476 GCA_013390105.1 Tichodroma muraria | reverse complement strand
AACCCTTGCTTTGGAGACTTTGGGGGTGGACACCCCAGTTTCGGAGCTCAGTGGCCGGAGTAATCCCTGAATTGGTGCTTTCTTGTCGGGGGGGGGGGATGAAACTGGGCAGATTTGGGCAGCGAAACCCCCGGTTTGAGGGGGAATTCTGCACTCTGTAGAATCTGGGTTTTTTTGGGGGGTGGGGGGTGTTGTTTCTTGTCCAGTGTACCCCCAAATTTTGGGGGGGGGAGCGCTCCCTGCTAACGGGGTGTCCCCTGCCAGGAGCTGCACGCGGCGGCGGCGCAGGTCAAGGCCGCGCACCCCGGGGTGACGGTGGAGGCCAGCGGGGGGATCGTTTTGGGGACCCTGCCCCAGTTTTTGGGGCCCCACATCGACGTGGTGTCCATGGGGTGTCTGACCCACAGTGCTCCCGCTCTGGACTTCGCACTGCGGGTGCTGGAACCCTAAAATCCGTCCCGGGACCCCGAAAACCCACCCTAGGGTCCCCGAAATCCAACCTGGGACCCTAAAAACTTACTCCGGAACCCCAAAACTCAACCTGAGATGCCCGAATCCATCCTGAGGAGAGCAAAACTCGCCGTGAAACTCCAAAATCCACCCTGGGAATCCTCAAACCCCAAAGGCCCCCCCACTGAGGGGACTGTGAAGTCTGGCACTGAGTCTTCCCAGCCACCACGGGCCACCAATGCCTGAGACCTTCCCACATCCTGGGACTCCAAAATCCATCTTGGGACCCACAAAATCCATCTCGGACCCCAAAATCTATCTTGGAACCCGCTAAATCAACCCTGGGACTCCAAAAGTGCACCCCGGGCCCTCCAAAACCCACCCTGGGGCCCCCAAATCCCCCCTGGGACCCCACAAAGCCCACCCTGAGGATCCCAAATCTCCATCTTGGGGTCTTCCCACCCACCTCCCCCCCTCTAATGTGGACCCAGAATTCCACCCTGAGATCTCCCCATTCCCCCTTTTCTCTTTGTACCCCCCCAATAAACCCCTACCTCACCTGCCCCACGTGTCCCCCCAGGTTTTTTCGGGGTGTAGCCCCCAAAATCCCCCATCAGGTGCAAAACCAGCCACTTAATAACCAACAAAAGTGGGGGTGTTGTGACCACTGACCCATTGACCCCCTGCTCCAAACCAGTGTCAGTTCTGCTGGTCAAGACTGGGATCGGCCTCTTGGAAGGAATCCCCATCTCCTCCCTGAGAAACCGGGATGGAAACCAGAAAATCCCTTGGCTTGGTGAGGGAATGGGCACCTGGGGAATGAGCCCACAGCTGGGACAGGAGTTTCAAGGGCCCAGACCCCGTTTAGGGGTCCCAGATCTCAGCTGGAGGGTCCCACACCCAGCTGGAGGATCCCAAACCCCACTTTGAGGGGCCCAGGCTCCAGGTGTGGGGGGAAGGGGTGGGTGTGTGTCCAGAGCCAGTCTGAGGATTCCAGACCCCACTTTGAGGGGCCCAGGCTCCAGGTGTGGGGGGAAGGGGTGGGTGTGTGTCCAGAGCCAGTCTGAGGATTCCAGACCCCACTTTGAGAGGCCCAGGTTCCAGTCTGGAGAGCTGAGACCTCCAGATCCTGCCGGAGGACCGCGGACCCCGGTTTGAGGGTACCTGGTCCCAGACCCAGTTTAAAGAACCCGGAATACAGTTTGAGGGTTCCTGAGCCCAGTTTAGGAGTCCAGGACCTGAACCCCCAGGACCCAACCCTCCCTGACACAGCTCCAGCCGTTCCTCGGGTCCTGTGCCTGGTCCCAGAGAGCAGAGACCGGAGCTGTCCCCCAGGGGGGAGTTGCCAGGGCACTGCTGACTCGGATCCAGCTGGCCACTGAGCAGGATGGCTCAGCTTTCCAGCCCCTCGTTCCCCAGCGTGTCCGGACATCCTGGCTTGCCCCACGCCAGGGGCACAATCCATCACTTGTGTCGGTCGGGCTCCACGCGGTTGGTGATTGTCCATTTCTCCCCTGCGTCCAGAGCTCTCCGAGGGCCTTCCAGGGAGCCAAGAGCTCTTCCCATTTTGTACCGGCTGCGAAACGCTCGGGATCCCTCCCAGTGCTGTGTCCGGGTCGCTTACGGAGATGTTGAGGAGGATGGATGCCCACAGGTGAGCGGTGCCAGCCTGATGCCAGCCCAGTCGCCGTCACCCCTCGTGCCCGACCCACGAGCCCCTTGTCACCCCTCACGTGGCGTGTTTATGCAGCCGGGGCTGGACAGCTTGTCCTGAGGGATCCTGGGAGAGACAGTCTGGGAAGCTTTGCTGGAATCCCGAAAGATCACATCTGCTGGCTTTCCTTGACGAACCAGGGGGGTCACCTTGTCTTAAAAGGAAATTGGCGAGCCGTTGTTCAAACAAAAGGCTAACTTCGTTCACAAAACTCTGGTTGGTTTGCCAGCCATAATCCTTAGGACAAAGTGATTTCCAGGCTCAAGGACGCCTGAAGACACGAAGCGCTGACCAGTTCTGGGGCTGGCGTTGCATCCGCAGAGCCTTCTCTGGGAAGGACCTCAGGAAGTCAGGGAGTCCGTTCTGCACCTTGTGGATCGGCGGGAGGGTGTCCCTGATGGAATGTCCCGCTCTGGGCACAGCAGGCCCCGGCTCAGCGGCGCCACGGAGCGCGCAGGGACCGTGCCGGTGTTCGCTGCTCCTTCGGGCTCCTCAGGATCAAGCTGGTCTGAGCTGCCAGGCAGCGGATGAATTCACACCCGTCTTTCTCCAAGGCCTGCAGCTCTGGGACCGCAACAGCCGAGATGAGTTCCCCTGCTTGCAGAGACCCCCCGCTCTCCCAGCCCTCGCCCCCCACTCACCGCTGAAAACCAGGGCAGGCAGCTCCTTGCTTTGGTCCTTGAGATGCCGCGCGATGGTGCCTGGGCACAGAGAGCTCTGTCAGCCCCTGCTGTCCCCCAGCACGCTCCCGGCAACCAGGGGGCCACCAGTAGCCTGGATGTGGCACTGGGCAAGGGCTGGAGGGGACAGGGGCCGCCCGAAGTGGGACCCCGGGCTGGGGCTCACCGATGAACCTGATGGTCCAGTCCTGCACGCATTCCTGAGGGTCCCGCAGGTACTGCAGGCTCTGGTGAAGGTACTGCTCAGCCCTGCTGCTGTCCTTTTCCATCTGGAGGGACCGTAAGGGTGTGGGCATTGTCACATCCCCTCCAGGTGGCTGCAGCAGCCCCTCCTGCCAGCTCCTCCATCACCAAGAGCCCTCCTTTCTCCCACTGGGTGCAGGAAGGGGAGATGGGCCTGGAGAAGAGCCGCTGGGGCTCTGCTCTTGAGGCAGGAACAAGGATGCAGCTCCAGGCTGTGGGGTCTCTTCCCCAGGCCCAGCTGCAGAGCCCACGGCCCGGCACAGCCCCCGGGGCGCATCCTCACCAAGCACTCAGCCATCCTCCAGGTCTGCCGTGTCTTCACCACATGCCTCAGTTCCTTCCACTTGAGGAGCTCTGCGATAGCAAGGAGGGTGTTCCTGGAGGCCTGTGGAACAGCAGAAACTGGGAGATGGCTCCAGGACCGGGGAAAGGTGACCTGGGGTGACTCTGCCTTTAGGGAGCTGGGACACGCCCCTGCCAAAGCATCTGGGAATGGCCCCTGGGTACAGGGATTGAGGCTCAAATCCCTGCTCTCCAACACCTCTGGGACACACCTGTCCTGCCCTCAGTGCTGGCGCCGAGCCCTGCTGGGACAGGCAGGTGCTGGAAATGGCCGTGCCAACTTGTCCGGCCCTGCTGCACTGGTTCTGCCAGTGCAGACTGGGACCCTTCCCAGGGGCTGTGCTGGGCGAGTGTTTCCCAATGCCCGGGAGCCCCAGGGGGTGCCAGCCACCCCTCTCTGTGTCACTGTTCAGAGCCTCGACACCAGTACCTGGCCCACTTTGGGGGCCTCGTCGTTGGTGCGCAGGATGAGCGGGGCCAGGACGCTGTGCACGTAGCTCTTCATCCACTTCTTCTCCTCGCCCACCACTATCCTCAGCAGGCCCCTGAAGGAGCGTATGCAGCGCTCCCGCACCCAGCTTTCCTCCTGGAAGGAGCAAGGAAAGGCGAGCTCTGGAAGCAGCAGCTCCCTGCCCGCGGCTGAGCCGAGGGGCGATGCTCGGCGGACGGATTCCAGGGCGGGGAGAGGCAGGCCCGGAATCTCCATGCCAGGAGATTCCCCATGCCAGGAGAGCGCAGGGGAGCGGAGCCTGCTCCGAGTGCCGCTGGCACAGCCCAGGGCCCCTCTCAGGGCTCAGGCTCCACGTCGGCCTCACCTCATCGAAGTAGGGCCGGAGCGCCTTCGCCAGGTCCACGGCAACGGGACTGGCCTCAGCCCTCTTCAAGCGCCTCATCACGTTCCGGAGCACCGTCAGGGCCTTCATCGCCAGAGACACGTGGTCGTGCCACAACAGGTTCACCAGGTCTGGCAGGAGGACCTTCATTTTCCTCGCCTGCATGAAAGACAGTTTCCCTTTTGGGAGAGGCCCCTGCCTGGAGCGCTCCCCAGGCAGCCACCCGGGCAGTTCAGAGCAGTGACCCCACGTCCCGACTCCCAGCCCAGGCCAAGCCACTGCCGTGCCCCGGGCCTCAAAGCCCGGCTTCCACGTGTCTGCCCCCCGACATCACCCTGCTCACCCTGTCATCTCTCTCTGACAGCGTGATGAGGGCCCTGAGCACCAGGGAGAGCATCTGCGTATCTGTGGTGTTGTCCGAATACATCAGAAACCTGCAGATACTGTACAATGGAGCGAATTCCTCCTCCTGCACGTCTTCGGAGGCCAGCACCTGAAAGAAACCCCGCAGTGAGCAACCTCTCTGCCACTGGCAACGCCTGCAGGGCTCCTCTGGCCCAGCCCTTGCTTCCCCGCCGCCGCTGAGGACGAGGGCACCAGGGCTTCTCCTGCTGACTCACAGCCACGAAAGTGAGGCAGGTGTTCTCATCAGAGGTCTGGAAAATGCCCTTCTGCCGCTCCTGGAGCTGGATGTGCAGCTCCTTCAAGACCTTCTCCGCAGTCTGGGGCACCGAGAACATCACCTCCCACAAACTGAGGGCGTTCCTGCGAGGCAGAGCGCTTCCAGCAGGGCCTGGGCCGGCCCCGCAAGGTGTGGGGTGCCTGGGGACCCTGCCCGGGCGGGCACTGGCTGAGGAGCAGTGTGCTGGCCCTGGGCAGGCTCCGGTTGGCCCAGACAGCTTCGGCTGTTGCAGGCCTGCACGACCCCCACCAGGGCTGGAAAGCCTGGTGGGACGGAGGGCCCTGCTCCTCGGTGGGGTCCCGCAGTGTTCCTGGCAGCCACAGGGTCTCAGGGTCCCTCTCCCCACGGGGGCTGTTGAGGCCAG
Organism: Tichodroma muraria; assembly: GCA_013390105.1. Lineage (NCBI taxonomy): Eukaryota > Metazoa > Chordata > Aves > Passeriformes > Sittidae > Tichodroma > Tichodroma muraria. The sequence goes on along the minus strand of WAAG01055637.1, from coordinate 16,168 downwards.
TACCTCTCTCCTCGTGGAGTGATCTGCAGCAGCGTTGTGACCACCTGCCCAGGACTCTTGTTAGCCAGCAGGAGAAGCAGGGAGCGGAGGCTGTGCTGGACTTGGGGGTCCACGACCGACCCAGTGTGGTAGATGTGGCTCACGATGTTTGGCACCTGGAGGGACACAGGTGAGGGTGGTGCTGCCGCTGGAGCCGTGTCCTCAGCCGCCCTTCCCATCCCTCTCTGCTGCCTCAGGGTGGTTTCAGGTGCCCGAGACACCTGGATTTGGGAGGGATGGGGGGAGGCAGGAAGCCAGCATGGCAGGGCAATCCAGACGCAGGCCACTTACATCCGTCAGCCACCAGTCAGGGTCTCTCCCAATCACCTCCAACATGCTGAGAGCCACCTGCTGATTGCAGGCAGATGAGTAGTGGGACATCGTAATGGTCGAGAGGATGATGCCTGTCCTCTCAGAAGGTCCGAGGTATTTTCCAAAGGCCTGTGGCAGGAAGGGAAGGAGCCCCGCTGATTCTGGGCCCCTTTGCTTACACAAGTGCTGCGGACAAGAGTCCCAGCGAGGGGGAGGGATCAATACCTCGATGAAGTCCTTGGCACCGTGAGAATGAAGCGAGGAGGTGATCCCAGCTTCCCGGCGTGCTTGGAGCTGTGCGTCAGCCTCTGGCAGTGTCACACCTAGAGCGGGGAAACGCGGGTGGCCGGTGAGACACAGCTCTGTGCCAGCAAGCCAGCCACGTCCTGGCACACCTCGGGGACTAAGAATGGCTGGGGAGGAGCTGGTCGTAGGGGGACGTGGTGGCCCTGGTGTACAGGGCAAGCTTCCTCCAGTGTCTGTAGCCAGTGCTGCTGGCCCAGGAAGCCCCGAGCCCCTGGAGCTCTGCATGCCCAGTGTAAGAGACGGTCCGAAAATCCTTCATCTGCCTCACGAGCGTCTCAAAAACAGAGGCTGAGACCCCGAACTCGAGAGCCCCTCCTCAACAGACTGTGCGAGAGTTTCTGGCCTGGTCAAGGGTGGATGTGTGCCAAGGATTGTTCACAGGCACAGGTGTGCTGGTGTCATGGCACCCTGATCCGAATGGACAGTGATCGATAACTGATCGATACGCTACGCCTGCTGCTCCAGAGAAAGAGCAGGTTTCAACACGAGACTCCCCACCTGTTGGCCAAAAGCCACTCACTTTGAAAAAAGGTATAAAAGGAGACCTTGGGACGGTGGTCCCTTGAGATCTCCCCACGGAAGGAAGACGCACGAGGACCTCGTCTCGTCCATTGGTAGCTATAACCCCCCCTTTTTTCTCTTCCCTCTCTCTCTCCCCTTTATCTCTCTCCCTCTCTATATTGCATAACGTGTTGTTGGCCCTCAATAAAGTGCATTAATAAATAAAGTGCTGTTAATAAAAACCCAGTCTCTTGCTGTTGTGCCTCTTGTAGCCGAGATCAAACGAGGCCATCTCGAACCCCACCTGAGCGGATGGTGACACCCAGACACACGGTGGCCGCAGGGCTGCTCAGGGGGAAGGGCTGGCAGGGCTGGAGCGTGGCAGGGTGGGACACGAGCCGTCCGGGGGACATGGGGAAGGGGCGGAGTGGGGCTGAGCCCTGTGTGGAGGGGCAGCTCAGCTGCACGGGGCCATCAAGAGCCTGGGACAGAGAGTGTGGGGAAGGGACAGAGATGACAGCGGTGCTGGGGACATTGCAGCACCTGCACCAGGCACAAGGGTCCATCCAAATGCCGGGGAAGACCAGCAGACAGATCAGGGAATGTCACTGTGCAGGGGGACGCAGCCCACCACAGCTTCTCTTACGTTTCTGCTGACAGATGAATTTGAGGAGGGTGTAGAGAGCATCCAGAGCCACACGGCTGGTCATTCCTTCCTCAAATGACATGAGGATGAGACGTCCAAACACCTTCCCGAGGACTGGGATCTGGATCTGTCCGCAGGCATCACCTCTTTCCTCATTTTCACCAGCCTGGGCAAGGCAGGCAGAAGAGCAGAATGGCTGAAGGTGCCAGCTGAGGCCAAAACGCTGACCCGCACAATGTCCAGGGCTGGCTGCAGGTGGGTCAGAGCTTGGCAGGGCCCTGCAGGCCCCTGGGAGCTCCTCCATGAAGCCCCAGCAGGGAGAGCTCCCTCCATGCTCCTTGAGCAGTCCCGTCAGACACAGGGCTGGGCCAGAGCTGGCCCCTGGCCGGGAAGCCCAGGGGAAATGGAGGGACCAAGACCTTTCAGCTTAGAGCCTGTGCCCAGGCTGGCCTTGAAGGCACCTCAGAGCTGCAGCTGAACCAGCCACAGGGACAGGGAGATGGCTGCAGGGTGCCTGGTCCTCACCTCCGGAGTGGAACAGCCGGCCAGCCAATGGCTCAGGATGCAAATCCTCTCCAAGCCCCTCTCCCGCACAACTGCCCTCTCAGAGTTGGTGAAGGTGAGCAGCACCTGGGCAGAGAGAGGCTGAGGTGAGCCCTGGGAGCTCCTGTGGTGGCAGGCACGGCTCTGCTCCTGGGCTGGACTCCCACCATCCTTCAAGGCTCCCTCTCACCTCGAGCTCAGCCTCAGGAGGCTCCTGTGCCTGGGACAAAGGCCCCAGCCTGTGACCAGGGTCAACCTTGTGGCCAGACAGGTGCCACCCTCTGCAGCCCCTGTGCTCCAGCTGAGCTCAGGGCAGGTGGGCAGCCTCCCCTTAGTGCGCTCTGCCTGCTCACAGCTGTGCCGGGGACCATCCACCCAGGAGTGGGCAACCCCCCCGGGGTAAGGAAGAGCCCCAGGACCCCCACTCCGCACAGGCCAGACCTCCAAGACGTCCTGCAGCGACCCGCCAGGGGAGTTGAGCACCACAGCCTTCAGCATGGTGTCCATGGCATCCAGGGTCTGCAGGGAAGACAGAGAGCGGTGGCAGGGATTCTGCTGTCCCTCCCACCCTGGAGAAGTGATCTGAATTCCCAGGGCAGGATGCCCGGGAGGTCCAGGGATAGGCAGCGTCCTGCAGGCACTGTGATGGACATGGCCGAGCCCTGGGAAGGGGACGGAGGGATGAGGGTGGGAAAGTAAAGCAAGACCCCACCGGGCCTTGGATCTCTGATCATGAGGCAGCACAGGGCGGCCAAGAGCAGCCCAGAGGGCCGGGGGTTCCTGCAGCTCACCTGAGCACTTACCCGAGTATAGAGGGAAGCCTCCAGGCTTGTCATTTCCTCTTCTGGAGGAAGACAGAGGACGCTCAGAAAGCAGGAGCTTACCAGGTGCGCGCTGTCCTGCAGCACCGACACCACAGAGCTGCAAAGGGAGGGCCCAGTTGGATGCTGGTGGTGGGAGCAGCGTCTCAGGGCCTCGTGCGGGTGGGCCGGGGGTCCCTGAGAGCGGGCAGCAGGTACCTCAGCCCGGTGACGGCCAGCACGGCGAGCAGCCGCACCTCTGTGCGCATCTGGTTCTGGGGCTCCTCATCCAGCAGCTCCTGTGGAGCACAGCTGGGATTTGGGACCCGGCAGCTGCCGGCACCCGGCGCCACCAGCTCCTCGCCCTGCCCAAGCACTGCCCTCACGGGGTGTGAAACAGAGATTTCGGGGTCCACTCGCCTTAGCAATGTGAATTAAGCATTTGAATTTCGGCTTGCAGAATTATGTGCTGGATGTTAACCTTTCGCTCAAGAAACCTCGGGCCTGGTACAAAGGGCATAGGAAAATGCAAATTTCTGTAAGATTCTCGCATAAGGAACAATACCAGGAGAAGGCCAAGGGATGCAGGAAACCCAGATAAAGGGACCCCTCTGGCTCCAAACTCATCCAGACCCACAGCCGTACTCAGATAAGCACCAAGGGACCAAAGCGCGCGTGCAACTGAGAGAAGTCCAGAAGTTCAGCCACGAGGAAGAGCACGATCTTCAGCCTCAGAGACCCCCGAGAGACCCCCGGGAGACCGCTGATGTGAACCACGCATGCCCAGGAGGGCAAAGACCTAATTACCATGGGAGGCAGGGCAGGGGTTGAACATGCACGGGAAGGCCGAGCGATGCGTCGCGCGTGGAACACTTTAGGAGATAAAGTGGAACACTTTAGGAGATAAAGATGGGGTTCAAAGCAGGGTCCAGCACAGGAGTTTCCACGAGAGCTGTCTCGCTTGTGTCAGGGCGCCAGCAATACCTACCCACTCCGTAACTTCATCGAGCTGTGGCGTCGATTCATTCCGCGTACGGCTTCAGGTGCTGGGGCTCCCTGCCCCTTCCCCAGAGCACCAGGTGCGCCCTCACCTCAATCCTCTCTGCCAGTTTGTATCTGTGGCAGAAGAACTCCAGGCCTAGTAACGAGCCGCGGTCCGTGGCGCTTCTGCACAGGACGCAGATGCTCTCAAGGAACTTCAGCTTGTGATCCTTCATCTGGCAGCCAGGGGACAGAGAGAGACGACAGGGAGTCTGAGGTGGGGCACACGGCCAGCAGGACCGGAGCCCTGGGGGAGCAGCAGGGCACAGCCACCATCCAGCGGGCTGCAGTTACCGGGCGAGAGAGCCTGACAAAGCTCTGGATGAATGCCATGGCTTCCTGCTCCTCTCCATACACAGGTAACCCACTGGCATCTAACAGAGAGAAAGGAGGGCTGCGGGGGATCCGGCAACAGGAGAGAGCAGGGCAATCTGCCCTCCGCCCAGCGCCGTGCCCCTTCCCCTGGCACGGCCTTCCCACGCGGATCCTGGCTGGAGGGTGCCCAGCAGAGGAGCTGCCCTGCTGGGGCACGGCGTGGAGGGGAAAGCCCCGGTGCCCCGGGCTGAGGAACGCGCTGGCAGAGGGACGGGGAAGGGGCAGCACCCCGTGGCATCCTCCTGCCAGCCCAGCTGGCCCTGGAGCGGGAGCTGGGGCCCCTCTGCTCACGCCCTCCTTGGCAGAGGCTGTGCCGGGGCCAGCATTCAGCCCTCGGCTCTGAGGCATCACAGCCTCCCCCTGGGCTCCCGGCTGCTGTGCGCCGGGGAAAGGTGATCCCTGAGTCCCGCAGGGCAGGCTGGGGTCCCAGCAGGGCCCCTCACTCACCCGTCTGCAGGGGCTGCACCAGTGTCACCTCGTGGGGCTCTGCTGGCCAGCTGCTTTCCTGGGGAGCCCCATCGTCCTCCCAGGCCACCCTGGGCCTGCTCGGGGGCTTCTTCTCCATCCTGCAGGAGCAACAGAAAGGCTGCAAGAGGGGAAGGGGGAAATGGGAATCATTTGGGAAATACCTCAGCGCCGCGGGGCCGCTGAGGAAGCGGGGAAGGTCCCGGACTTGTGTGCGGAGACTCCTGGCCAGCTCCGTGTTCCCGTCCTGCCCTGTCCCTGTCCTGCTGGGCACTGACCGCAGGGGCTGCAGTGGGGCGTCACAAAGGGCTCCCCCGTGACACAGCACCTGCCCCCAGCAACGGCTCCCAGTGACTGTTCACCTGGAACCTGCCCCCAGCCACAGGGCCAGTGGCCACTGCCCGGGCAGGGAGGCTCTGCCTGTCCCTGGGGGGCATGGGGACAGCCCAGTCCTGGCCACACGGCTGCTCCCGAAGGACCCCCAGGCCCCCTTTGCCCTCCTGTCCCCTCGGGATATCCCTGGTGGCCTCCAGCACGGCCCAGAGCCCTGTGTTCAGACTCCCCCGCACGCCCCCAGGATGTCCCGGTCACTGCCCTGCAGAGCCCGGCCTCTGCCCCCCGACAGGGTGACATGGGTGACATTTGCTCAAGCCTAACAGAAATCCCCGGGTTTGGCACCTCAGCTCTTCCCTGCCTTCTGTCAGAAGAGCTCGCGCAGAAAAGGGGACAAAGGAAACGGAACTTCCTGCTCTGAGTTTGCCCCCTCTGGATTCGGCAGCTCCCAGCAGTGGAGATTCCCCTGTCCCCGGTGTTTGCTTGCTCTGCTCTGGGACCGTGATGGTGAACGGGCTCTTACAAGCACAGCCCCTTCTCCACTCTGAACGCTTCCATCGATTCCGGCACGGCTCCGCTTGGGACCCTTCCTGAGGCCCTCAGGGCACCCCAAGTGCCTCTGCGGAAACACCCCTGGACCCGGGGTTGCCCCCTGGGCTCTACAGTTCAGGTGGTGCTGGTCCCAGTAGCCCGAGGAGCTCTTGCTTCTGGTCTGAAGGTGCTGAACAGAAAGTCTGCGCTCAACCTGGAAAATCTCATCAAGTCTGGTGTAATTTTAAAGTGCGCTAACCATGGGGCTGCTTCATGTTTCCTGGATTTCTGGGTAGTTCCTGTCAGCAAAATCCTCAAAAAAATCCTCATGTTCAAAAGGGAGACAGAGAAGTCCTTCGACTTCATTCGAATAAAGGGAGAGTCCACCGGGGCTGCCCCCGCGGGGTTTTTCACTCCCTGGGCTTCAGAGGGTGTGGCTTCCTTTTATCCTGGACTCCCAGCCACACTTTGCCCTCTTCCTTTTCCCATTGGCCGAGGTCTCAGGAAGGTACAGCCTTCCCCAACCCTATTCCCCCCTCGAACCTGGCATTTTGCCCCAAATCTCAGAAATTCAGGCTTGTGCAGACCCCCGTCTGTTTCAGGAGCCAAGCTGGGCTCTTCAGCTAAGGGAACCTGCTGCCCCAAAACCAGCAGGGACATTGAGACCCATTTCAAAGACCTTCACACCCATCCCCTCACCCATCAAATTATCTGTGAAGACATCAGCACGCATCTTCCCTCTCATCCCTGCGCGGCTGCTGGGGGAGTTGCTGGGGCAGTTCCCAGGCGGTTCCTGGGAAAGCGCCCGGGTGGGTTCCAGGATGGATGCCAGGCAGTTCCTGGCGCCCGCGGGGGAGCAGGAGCGCGGAGGCGCGAGGAGCGCGTTCCAAAGGGGCTCTGGGCTGGCACTCCACTGCTCCTTGGCCAACTGCAGCACTGAAACCCGAGCGGCAGGCAACAAAAGGTTAACCGCGAGTAATGTTGCTAAAAACGCACATTAAGTTGTCGGCTTTTCGAGAATATTAAGGATGCTGTATGTGTAATGTTAAAATGGCTTTGCTGTATAGACACGGTTTTTATTTCTGCTGTTAACAAAAGTTAAGCACAGTGGTAATAGTTGATACGGCGTGCTTGGACTGTCTGCTTAGCTGGGATAACATCCAGTGAACTCCTGATGGGGACCCTGCTGCTGCCACACCAATGATCAGCACTCCCCGTCTGTGGAAAGGATGGACCAAGGCCCAAACTGACGGGGATGGTGAAGGTGGATTAAGGCTGCAGCTAAGAAACACGAGCGCTCTAAAAAGGCGAACCCGAGGAGTGGCCATGTAAAGCAGTTCCTGGAATATATGAATATATGATAGACTGATGCAATGGAAATGGTATAAAAAAGGTGTTTCCAAGACACCAGGTGTGCTCTTGGCTGAATGCCAAGCACCCGGCCGTAAAAACCCTTTGCTTTATTATCTCCGTCTCCTTTTACCCTCTACTAAACTTTTTTTTTAAAATGTTACCAGAGTGAACCTCTTTTTGGTTCACATGGGGNTTTTTTTTTTTTTTTTTTTTTTTTTAATTTTACCAGGGTGAACCTCGTTTTTCACAGAGGACAGAGCGCAGGCCTTGGCCACACGGTGCCGGCAGGCCGGTGGTGCCCAGGGCGAAGCTCAGGCCCGGCTGGACAGACTGCTCTCGGCTGTGCGGCGGCGTGGTCGGCGACAGCAACGACGGGGCCGCTTGGGGCTGGCTCAGCACCGCGAGAGAGGGGGGAGTGACGGGCGGTTCGGGGTCATCCTGGCGAGGGGAATGAGGGATTTGTCTTTACAAACAGGCCCTGGGTCTGCTGGTGGATAAAACCAGCACCGGGAGGTGAAAGAAACAGTGGGGAGGAGGATTCCACTGACTGATATTTGCTTTTGCGAATGAACGCCGGGTTTGCTGATAAATGGAATTAGGCGTTGTAAGGTGAAAGAAACAATAGGAAAGAAAACCCCTAAATTCCATAAGAATTAAAAATTAAAGGGGAGGGTTATGCATTAGGGGGGAATCCTCAGTTTCAGGCGTTATGGGAAGTCTGAACCTCTCAAGCACCTCAGGCAATGGGGAAAGAGAGAGGGAAATGCGGCCGGGAAATCGGGATAAAAAGAAATAAAAAGAGAGATAGAAATGCGTCCTCCAAAAACCTGAGAGACCCCAGGGGAATGCCCCATGGCCTCTCCCTTTATTCGAATAAAGTAAAAGGACTCCTCTTGCCTCCTTTTTGGACATAAAGCTCTGACGTTTGTGGATTAATTTCCCTGACGCTGGCACGGCAGGCTCAGCCTTTCAGCTAGGGCTGACTCCAGCCTCGGGAAGCGCTGGCAGCTGGGCCCCCCCTGCGGTCACAGGTCCGCGTTTGTAGGGGCAGAAAACGATGGGAAAACCAGAAGGGAAAAGGGCCCGAGTCTCCTGTCAAGGTCGTCCTCGGGGCAGCGCTGGCATCAGCGCTCCTGCGATTAACGTCAGCCCGCTGCTGCCAGGGCAGCTCCAGGACAGCGACCAAGGCACTGCCACGCCCTGGCTGCAAAGAAGCCCCGTTTGTTGGGGGCCCTGGGATCAAATCTTCGACCAGAACGTCTTCTCTTTCCAGGAGATGGTCCCGGCGTGAGCCTAGCTGCTTCTCAGGCCGGGCATGTCCCCACAGAGCCCACGGCGGACGGAGTGGCAGCAGCCCTGCGAGACCTGTGGCAGCACCTGGAGCGTTCCCAGAAAGATCTGGGAACCAGCGCACCCAGGAATCCCGTCCCGCTGCTGGGCTGCTGGGCGAGGAGAGGGCCAGTGCCAGGCTGGGTGGCCGTCCTCGTAGGGGGCCTGGCTCACTGCCGGGGCGAGGAAGGAGGATCGCAGTCCCGTCTCCCGGTTCCGTCCAGCTGCCGTCTCCCACTGGGCTGTTTCTGCCGCGGTGTTTGTAGCCCTTTGTCTCCGGCCAGCGGTGGCCCTGCGAGGCGATGCTGCTCCTCTGACCTCTTCCAGAGCCACGCGGGGCAGAAGGTTCAGGCCTTGAAGCTGCAGCTGAGCACGGGGCAGGCTCAGAGGGACTATTTCAGTGCCTGCAACCCAGGAGCTGCAAAAACAGCTGGCCGAAAGCCGGGAAGGTACAGCTCCTCCTCTCCCACCCACTGCCCCATCCTGTCTCGCCAGCGGGGACCTCTGGTGCCGCGCAGAGCAAAACTGCAGTGCCCAGAGGCGGGAGAGAAGGAAAACTCCCGGCAGGAGGCTTATCCAGGGCAGTGCCAGTGGAAGCTTTTCATGGAGGCAGATCCCGTGGCTGGCGGCGCATCTGCGAGCGGTCACGTGCAGACGTGGTGCCTTTCCAGGGCTGTGTCTCTGCCGAGGAGCTGCAGCTGGATGCCTCTCCTCCAGACTCCAGGCCATCCCAGAGCCTCCAGACTATCCCAGAGCCTCCAGGCTCTTGGCCTCTCCGTAGCAGGGCTGGACAGGCCTCCCCCGCTCCTTCCTCTCCTTTGATCGCCTGCTCTGCATAAGCCTAAAAGCAAACACACTTTTCGTATTCCCCTCAACCTTGCCCTCTTCGTTCTTATTTTTGCCTTCGTCCAGAATTTGCCCTCATTTCTGCCAGCTTTGGAAGCCCTCGTGGGCTCAGGGCCTGGCAAACACGGCCAGGCAGAGATGCAGGATGCCCCTCAGTTTGCTTTTGCTATAAATTGCAGCCGTCAGGATAACCTTAATCAATTTATTTATTAGGTACGAGGCAAATACAAAGCAAGCCAACAGGCCCGGGTGTGCAGGGGAGTCCTCGCTCCACCTACTGCACCCATCCCAGTGCAGCAGTTCTCTCTATTTATTGAGTTCCCAGTCTCTATTTCCTCGGAGCCCCCTCCTCTTTCATTTCCCCGTTTTCACGTGGCGCTGGTCAGTCTGTGTCTGCCCAGGGTCTGATTTCCATTTCTCCGAAGCCCCCTCCTTGTTTCTTTTCCTTGTTTTGTCTTCACATCAGCTGCTCTGCGCTTGCCCGGGCTGCTACTAAGGGGTCAAATGCCCTTTTTTTGGGTGGTCTTCAGGAAGGAGGCTCCTTTTCTTCTTCAGCGTCCTTTTTCCGGCCTTTACTTTCTGCTGCATGATCAGCTTTTTTCCTGGCTACGCATTTTCGCAGAACAGCCATATCCTGCTGTACATCTCTTAGGGTCACTCTCACGGTTTGCAATAGCCTTGTTTCGCGCACAGTCCGAGCAGTTTTAACCACGTTACTTACAAAGACAATTGCAACTTGCGCTGTGTCTAAAAAGTAAATACAGAACAAGCAAATACATAACAGGGTTACGGTTTACAATAATTGGTGCAATTTATAATAATTGGTGAAAGCGCACGTAAGAGCTAAAGCCCAAAGATGTTGATGCATAATGGTGCTGTGAGGCCTACAAAATATACTTGGTGAGTGAGCAGCCAGAAATATCCTGTTACTCTGGTTCCACGCCTTGCTTGGCTCTCCCTTCCCCTTTTTATTTGCTGAAGATTATCTTTATTCAGGCCCCGTGCCGCAGATCCATACTGACCCGAGTCACGCCGGCATTTCTCACGCCTTTGCTTTGCTTTTCCCCCTTCTCCTTCCCCTTCCCTGATGCAGCGATGTGGAGGGCAGAGCACAGGAACTCTCTAGAAACTGCCCCGAAGGAAGAGGCCAGCGCAGGAAAGGAAGAGGCTGCGACTCTTCATCAGGAGGTGGAATCTCCGCGGAGGAAACTGGAGAGCACGGAGAAGGAAAGAGGGGATGTGCTGGTGAGAGTGGCAGATGCCGTGAAGGGCCATTTCTTTGCTGTTTGGGGGGCTTCTCTGGCTACATCTAAGGAGCACCCCTCTCCAGTTTGACTCTCCTAATTGCATTCTTCTGGATAAGGAGGAGGAGACTTCGCAGTCACGTCAAATCCAGCTAGGCCTGAGGCTGCTGATTTTCCTCCCTGCTGGAGCTCTCTGCCCTTGAAGCTGTAGATCTCAGTGCCCACACTTGGAGCTCTATTCCTCCCCAAAGGAACACCTGAGCGGGGCTCCAGGAGGTCAGGGAAGGGCAGAAAGGAACCTGGACAGGCTGAGGGAGCTGGGAAAGGTGCAGCAACAAGGGGGGGCCCAGGAAAGGTCTGCAGCATCCCGAGAGGCAGGGAGAGAGGGGCAGCCCGTGCCTGCCCCTGCGTCAGGAGTCCAGATCTGGCATGAAAAGCAAACAGAGATGGAATCACTGACTCTTTTTCTCCCCGTTTTGGGGCATGAACGGGACAGTCTGCAGGTAGGTAGAGAAAAACTGGAGTGTCAGATCAAACTTCTGGAAGAATCAGTCACAGCCTCTGAAACCCGAGCAAACGCAGCCATAGACAGGATTCGTTGCCTTCAAGAAGAACTCCAGACTGTAATGCCCGTCTTTCAAATTAAAAAGGAAAAACTCGAAACGCAGGAAAAGAAAGTGGAGATGCTCCAGAAGGAGGCAGCAGAGGCCAAAGCTTTGCAGGAGCATCTCACTCGAGTGACTGGCGACCTGTCAGAGAGGGAGAGAGAAATCAAATTGTGCCAGCAGCAGATGCGAGTGCTGGGAAAGAAGAATTTAACGCACAAAACTTGCCTGCAAAGGAAGGAACTGAAACAAATGAGAAGGGAAGCTGAGAGGGAAGCCACGAGGGAAGAGCTGGAGCGTGCGACTGCTGCTTTGAAGCAGAGAGAAAACGGAGAGCTGGAATGGAGGAAGAAGGCTCAAGCCCTGAGTGCTGCCCTTGCCAAGAGTGAGGAGTCCGAAGGGAGTCTAAGGAGAAAATTAACCTCCCTGCAGGGAGCAGCTCCCGGCAGGGGCACGGACCGCTCTGGTCTGCAGGTAGGCGCTGCCCTTGATCTCCAGCCCACCCAAACGTCCCTGAAGGATCCCAGGGCTGTTTCCCATCAAGAGGTGGGAACGGCTACGCCCTCAGCCCCACGGCCTGCTCGGGGCAGAGCACCAGGGCTGCCAGCCTTGGCCTCCCGACCGACTCCAGCCGGAGAGCCTTCCTTCCGGCGGGAAGGTTTCCTGGCGCGCCCGCAACGGCTGGCACAGCTCTGGGGCTTGCTGCTCAAATCAGCCCCAGCCCAAAAGCTGGGCGTGGGGAGCTGCTTCTCCCGTGCCTGGGCAAGGGGAGGAGGCACGTGCCGGCCTGGGTCTGGCGCGGGAAGGAACGGGGCAGCTGGCCCGAGCGATGGATGAACCTCGATGAGCGGAGCTTTGTACGGAGCAGCAGCTGCACTGCTGGAGCCTGGAGGATGCTTCCAGAGCTGGAATGATTCCAGAGATGCTCAGAGAGCTCTGAGGGATGGCTTTTGTGGTGCTTTAAAAGAACGGAATCGTCCCCTCTGAATGCCCAGCGGGCTGTTGGAGCAGAAGGGGAGCGGCTGTCAGGGCCCCCAGGGAAAGGCCTGGAATGTGTGCTGGGCCTGGCTGCATCCTCAGAAGAGGAGGGAAGGAGCTCCCTTCCTCCATCAGAGAGGAGGGACCTCGACGCTGAGCCCAGCAGGAATCCTGGGCAGGTAAAATGGGCTTTTGCTGCCTCTGCAGAGCCTCAGGCTCCTCTGGAACACCACACATTTTCCCCCAGCCAGCACTCCGGAGTCCTCTGCTTGTTCCCTTCCCTCTCCCTCTCCCCACTGTGGGCACACTTTTATTTTCTCTCCCTCGAGGCCCCCCGTGGCCCTCCCAAGTCCACCTTCACTGCGGTGCCCCCCTCGTTGCCCCAGACACGCGCTGGATTCTCTTCCAGAGCCCTCAGCGAGTGCTTCGTGCCCCCAGCGCTCTCTGGGGCAATTAAAGGTCTCTGAGGAGACATCTCCTTGCCTGGACACCCAGAGGTCCTTTTGCTCCATGTGACCCTTTCTCCCACCCCGTGAGCAGGTGGGACACCACCGGAGGAGCCGGAAGGGACGCTGCAGGCGTCGGGGGAGGGAGAGTTTGCTCCCTGTGCGTGGGGCTTCCAAGGAGCTCAAGCAGGAGAGTTCTCCAGTGCCCTTGGGTGAGCAGCAGCCCTGCTGCCGGGGCACAGCCTGTGGAAAAAGGGGTCAGCGCCCTGAGCTCTGTTCAGGGGCAGCCTGGGAGCCTCTTCCTTCCCCTTCTACAAGGACAAAGTGCTCGCCAGGGCTGGAGCCGGGGGCTGTGCGTGCCCCGACGGGCCGCGGGTGCTCCTGGAGCGCGGGTTTGTCCGAGCCGGGCCTTGTGCCACTTTCAGGTGTCCCTGCTGCGGTCCCGGGAGCACCAGCAGGGCGGCTGGGGAGCGGTGCCGGGGGCAGCCGGGAGCCGCGCTGCTCCTCAGCGACTGCCAGCCGCTATTTCGTAATAAGGAGTTTTCTCAGCGCAGCGCTGGGTTCAGCTCTTCCGCCGGCACGGAGGAGGAGGAGGAGGAGGAGGCCCTGGAGAGCTGTTGAGCGATTTCACCGCTTCTCGAGGCCAGAGCTGTCCCCGAGATTCCACTGCCCCTGCCCTGCCCTGCCACCCGACCCTCCCTGCTGTCCCCCCCCCGTTAGATGCCAGCTGTGTGTGGAGAGGAGCAGGGAGCCGTGGGATGACAGGACACCAAAGGAACCGAACCCCCTGCATGGGGCGGCACAGATTTGGGGCTGTGACCTCAGCTCAGGTGTGGCGAGCCCTGGATTTGAGCGTTATCAGTCAGAGGAGGGAAAGCCTAATGAGGATTCCCTCCTGTGAAAAACCTAACGAGGATTCCCCCATGTGAACCAAAAAGAGGTTCACTCTGGTAACATTTTAAAAAAAAAGTTTAGTAGAGGGTAAAAGGAGACAGAGATAATAAAGGAAGGGTTTTTACGGCCGGGTGCTTGGCATTCAGCCAAGAGCACACCTGGTGTCTTGGAAACACCTTTTTTATACCATTTCTATTGCATCAGTCTGTTGCATATTCATACATTCCAGGAACTGTTTTACATGGCCACTTCTTGGGTCCGACTTTTTAGAGTATGCGTGCCTCTCAGCTGTAGTCTTAATCTATCGTCACCATCACCGTCAGTTTGGGCCTTGGTTTATTCTTTCCACAGATGGTCAGTGCTGATAATTGGTGTGGCAATAGCAGGGTCCCCATCAGGAGTTCACTGGATGTTATCTTAACTAAGCAGACAGTCTAAGCACACTATATCAACTATTACCACTGTGCTTAACTTTTGTTAACAGCAGAAATAAAAACTATATCT
>WAAG01055635.1:14362-62889 GCA_013390105.1 Tichodroma muraria | reverse complement strand
ACACTTCCAGGGATGGAGCCGCCACAGCCTCTCTGGTAAACCAGTTCCAGTGCCTCAGCAGCCTGACATTAAAGAATTTTTTCCTAACATCTGATGCAAGCCTATTCTCTTTCAGTTTGAAGCCATTCCACCTTGTCCTGTCACTACATGCCCTTGAAAAAAGTGCCTTGTAAGAAGTGGCCCCCTTTAGGTACTGAAAGGCTGCTTTAAGGTTTCCCCAATGTCNCTGAAAGGCTGCTTTAAGGTTTCCCCAATGTCTTATCCTCTCCAATCCTCTCCTCTCTGACAATTCTAATTCTCTCAGCCTGTCCTCATAGGAGAGGTGCTCCAGCCCTCTGATCATCTTCATGGCCCTACTGTGGACTTGCTCCAACAACAGGCTCCAACAGCTTCATATCTTTCTTGTGTTGGAGGCTCCAGAGCTGGACACAGTACTCCAGGTGGGATCTCACAAAAGCAGAGTGGGAGAGAATCACCTCCCTTGACTGCTGGTCACACTTCTTCACCCAGGATGAGTTTGGCTTTCTGGGCCATGAGCTCACATTGCTGGATCATGTTGAATTTCTTGTCAACCAACATCTACAAGTCCTTTTCCTCATGGCTGCTCTCAACTCATTCTCTGCCCAGCCTGAATTTGTACTTAAAATTCCTCTGATCCAGGTGCACTTGGCGTTGTTGAATTCCATAGGGTTCACAAGGGCCATCTCTCAAGCATGTCAAGGTCCTTCTGGATGACATCCCTTCCCTCCAATGTGTCAATTGCACCAGAGAGCTTGGTGTCATCAGCAAACTTGCTGGGGGTGGGCTCGATCCCATCGTAGATGTTGCTGAAGAAGATAAATACTGCCTGTCCCAATTCTGACCCCTGAGGAGCACCACTCATCACTGTTCTCACTTGGACATCGAACTCTCGCCTTCAAGTCTTTCAGTGTGACCATTCATACAATTCCTTCTGCACCAAATGATCCATCAATCAAATCCATGTCTCTCCAGTTTAGAAACAAAGATATCGTGCAGGACAGTGTCAAATGCTTTGCACAAGTCCCATGGACAATGGCACTTTCAGGTTACTTAGATGGTCTCAAACCTGATCTTCTGCAGTGGGCAGTTTTTTATTCTCCTGGTTCCCACCTTTGCCCTCTGCAACCTGGGGGGTGTGGCTGGAGCACTTGTCAGTGAAGACTGAGGGAAAAAAAGTCATTGAGTACCTCAGCCTTCTCCACATCCCAGGTAACCGAGTCTCCCATTTTCTTCTGAAGAGGGCTCACAATTTTCTTATTTTCCCTTTTATCACTGGCATACCTATAGAAGATTTATTTTGTTGCCTTTGATATCCTGGCCGGTTTTAATTCTATCAGGGTTTTATCTTTCCCAACCTGATCCTGGTCTGCTCAGGCAATCTCTCTGTATTCCTCGAAGGCTACCTGTCCTTGTTTCCACCCTCTTTAGGCTTCCTTTTCATGTTTGAATTTGCACAGGGGCTCCTTTGTTCATCCATGCAGGCCTCATGGGGGTTTTGCCTCACTTCCTCTTTGTTGGGATGCATGACTCCCAAGCTTGGAGGAAGTGATCCTTGAATGCTGACAAGCTTTCCTGGGCACCTTCTCCCTCTAGCCCTTTATTTTATGGCACTCTTACTGAGCAGATCCCTGAAGAGGGAAAAGTCTGCTCTCCAGAAGTCCAGGGTGATAAGCTTGTGCTGTACACTTCTCCCTGCCCTAAGGCTTTTTAAAACTCCACCATTTCATGGTCACTTCAGCCAAGGCTGCCCTTTTGAGATTCATGTTCCCCACCAACATCTCCTTCTTGTCAAGAGCAAAGTCCAGCTTAGCACCTCTCTGTAGCTCCTCTGTCATTCAGAGAAGGAAATTATCATCAATTCGTTCCAGGATCCTCCTGGATTGCTTATGCCCTGCTATGTTGTCCCTCCAACAGATATCATGATCCCAACCACAGGGTGGTTAAAGTTTCCCATGAAGAGTGAGGAATTTGCATGTGAGTCTGCTCCTACCTGTCTACAAAGGGTTTAATTAATTAGAAATTCGAATAATTAGAGTCCAGTAAGAAACAAGAAAAAGAGTGGATGAATTTTAATAAATTACTCTTGAAGCAGAAATATATTATTATTGAACATTTTTGTAAACTACTTTTTTACGGATTATAATGTACCTTATTCCTACATTTACTTGTCTTTGCTTTAATTTTAATCTCAGTGATTAAAATGAAGGACATAAAAATGCATTAATGCAGTTGCAATTCCTAGGAAGTTACTTGTTGTAAAAAATACTGGATCGTCCTAATAGTTTTACAGAATGACATGCAAGCCACACCCGCAGCAGTTGAGCTCCTTTACTCACATGGGGAGGGAGGGAGGGAGGGAGAGATGCATGCATGCATGGATGGATGGATGAAAATAGGTATAAAACCCTTATATGCACTAGTGTGGATGCACCTATCTGCATACACCCCTCCTATAAAAATACAGCAGACCCATGTTTAATAGTCTGCCAGAGTAGTTACCGGAGCATATAGTGTTTCTATGTAATATAAATATTTTGAAATTATGTGATTTTTATCATCTACAAAACAAGACCCTTTCCACTTTGTGTGCAGGCTGAAGTGATGCTCTCTTTCAAAATGCCAGGAGGCAGTGCAACTTCACTGCCATGCTCCTCTCTCCTCGCCTGCACAGCCTGCTCCCCTCTGGAATTGATCCTGCAGAAGCCAAGCAATCTGCTGGGAACAATAACACCCTAAAATACAAGTTTATGGCTTAACCATGCAAATTATTCTGCTGAACCTGAAGCACAAGTTAAGTGCTTAAAGCCAGGGCAATTCTGTGGGGGGACCAGAACTGGGGTGCCCTGCTGGGGACCAGAACCTGCCCCTTGCAGGAGCACACTTGCTCTGTGGAGGTGCTTCTGCATGTGGCAGAGGGGTGGATCCTGTATTTGCTTGACCGTCAGTCACGTTATTCATCACGTTAAGAGTCCACTCAACAAACGAGCAGGTTGGCTCCATGAAACACAAATGTATTTTGGGAGCATTTTTGGAAAATAAAAATTCTTCAAAATATATAGGCAGAAGTCCAAATGAAGAACTGAGCTTGTTAAATGAGCTGCTTTTCAGCTGGCACTGCCAGCCAGAGCCTGATACAGCATCTTCCAGGCACATGACCTAATTTGCACTAGCTTGGATTATTGTTGTTCATTTTATAAAATTTGGATGATAGTCTAGAAAATCTTTGTACTTATAAGACCAGTGTGAGATGGTGGTAGAAAAGACTGCCAAGAGCATCAACTTGGTGTAGGAAGATCTGTGCATGCATGCTGAGAGTCTTGCTCAGAGAAAAACTGCTTTGAGAAAAACTGCTTGGGGTGCAGCGTGCTGGACTTGTGCTGGCTTTGGGGTATCATATACATATCCTGGTCAAAACCACAGCCTCTTTTGAGTTTTCTTTTTTTTTTTTTATCCCACACAGAGAACTTGTTAATAAGATGTCAAGATTGCAGTGGACCAGTGAGCTCTGGAGACAGCTGTGGGAAATGAACTGCGCTAAGCTTTACCATGTACGTGCTGTCTTAATGAGTGCAGGAGAGTTAAAAAATGCAGCTTTTAAAGCAAGAACAACACAAATGAGCAAGCACTGAGAAGTTTATATTTGAAATCAAAATGTGTTTTTTACTTTAAAAATACATATTTGCTTTCAAAGGAGGAATAGTTCTGCTGGGCGTCTGCTCTTTTCTGCTTAAGCAGGAATTGTAACAGTAAATAGTTTTACTGTAGAAAGTAACATTTGTTAGCAGTCAATGATCTAATTTGCTCAACAAGTAAAGGGAAAAGGATCCTGATTTTAGCTTATCAAGGCAGTAGGTGGTCACCAACATAGAAAATGTTAATATTCTACCCTTCACAGATAGGCTATGTCGATCTATCAGTGTATTTCTAAGTACCCAATCATTGTCACATCTCCCTGGGTACTTTACAAAATCAGATAAACCATGGCAACTGAATAATAATGTGGCTTGAAAGGAAAAGCCATTAACAAAAAGAAATGCATTCTTCCCCTCTAGTTCCTTAATTTAAAATTCACACCAGGCTCCAGCAATCTGAATATTAGAAAAAAAATTTCAAAGAGAATACACAATGACTAAGTGGTTATATATTCCTATCCCCTCCCAGAAGAATAAATGACAACTGTGCTTGGCAGAAACCTGAGGAGTTGTACTATATGCAATCAGACCAATTGTATCCAGGTTTTTTTTGCCTCCAGGCATGGCCAGCAGCAAATTGTTTTTCCACAGCATGTTTGGTCTTAAGCTTTGTAGCTCCAAAAGGAAGGCTAAGCAGCTACTTTTCTTCAGTGCAAGCCATGGAGAACAGGAGGGTGCATTTGCCTCGTGCATTTTCCATCCTGGCCAACAAGGCAACAGTTAATCTCATTAAGGCTGCTGGCAGCTGTGGTGTGTCAGGGAGTGTGATATAACTGCAGAGCCCTTCCCCATCATGTGCCAGTGCATCAGAGACCGATAAAGCCCACTTGCTCTATTCAGTACAGAAGTATCTAATCATTCCTGAGCTTTCAAGAGTGGTTTGTGGTGGTGAATTCCACATGACAGTTGCATAATACACAGGCAAGAATTATCTTGGAGCAATTTCTGATATCTACAAGGGTGGTTTCTTAAGTTTGAAAGCATCAGTAGTAGACTTAAATTTCTACCCTGTTTTCTGCATTATATGCTTTCTCATTTTCCTGACCTTTTAAAAGCTCCCTCATATAGAAGAGAGCATTCCATGCATATTTTTAATATTATCCTTTTCTCTGGTTTCAGATATAGTGTTTTTAGCTGGAGTATTTGAAACTACACCCTAGAGACCTCCTTCCACATTAGTTAATAGGGCTCCAGTGCATTTGGTGTTCTTTTGATTTGACACTATTCTTTGTCCCCTTCTTATTACAGCTTAACTTTCATTTGATCTGCTTTCTTATTTCCTGTTGAAACTTTTTCGATGAAATATCCATGGTGGTGTTCGTGTTCTTTCTTATGATTTATTTGATTTAGAGTACTGTAGTGCTGAGGTAGAGAGAGCTGCCTTCTGCCTTGAATTTCTACCAGTTAATTTAACAGCAGCTATCTGTCCTACATTCAATTTCATCTTTCATTATGTGACATTTTAACAATGTTGTGAGATTATTTGGAAATTCTACAGCCTTTTGGTTTTTAATTATGAACTTGTGTCATCCTGAAATGATATCATTTCATTCACTTCAGACTCTTTTTTGGGTATTATAGACCACGTCTGTGGATGTTTCTCTGCTTATACCCCTTCTTTTTATTGAATATTGATTGGTTATATAGGCTCTTTCTTCGCTGACAACTTTTCATGTACTTATAAAACCAGGAAACAATGGTTCCCTACATCAGGTTTTGATTCCATCAGTGACAAGAATATTTAGAAAAATTGTATTAATAAATACAATAATTTTATTTTTATTGTATTTTAAGGGAAGAATAAAAGTAAACATGGAGTTGGACTAAGGCCACATTTTTTTCTGAAATAAATAATGAAATATGCAACATATAGAAAAATTATAACCATAAGTAATCAAAGTAGTTATCTTCTCATTGCAGAGTACAGAGTAACATGCACAGCTTCTTTAATGGACTATACCTACAATGTGCCATCAAGAAAGAAGCTAACAAAGTAGGCTTTGTATACTCTATATAACTAGTGATTAGTAAGAATACTTATGTATCAGGAGAAGCAAATATTAGAGTAAGGGTAAAAAAAAGGCTTTTCTTAACAGCTTCAGCCTCCAGAGATAAGGCAATCCTGCATGTCAAACACGCACCATAAACCGATCCACAAATAGTATCGGCTATCTGCTAAAAAGTATAAAGCAAGTCATTCATTTACAAGAACCTGCTAAGGACGATAAATCCTCAAAGGCTAATGAAGTAAAGGGCCCTGAGCAAGGATTTAGCTGGGTCTGTGTGCAGGGGAAGGATGCTCTTATACACACATCCAGCCCCCTGAGCAGCTTACAGAAGGCCTTCAAGGTTTCAGGACATACAAGCACACCTCCTGGTGGCTTTTGTCTCAGGCTGCCTGTGTAGCCCCACCACCAGCAAGCCTCTTGGGGCTGCCCAAAACCCCACAGGGTCACCAAGCTTCTGCAGACTTTTCTTAATGTAGACATATGAATAAAAAAATGACCTGTACAGCCTTGTATTTCTGCTGCACTGACAAACACAGGTAGATCTGATTTTCCAAAATCCTGATTTCAGCACACCCAGCCATTAATATGCTTGTATCGGTCCTGAGAGCATGTTTCCAGAGTATCCTTGAGCCCAGGGTCTTGAGAACTACAAGGCTGACCAGTGAATCACAGCTTTACCATCTTTCAAAAAAGCCTCAACCTCACTGTCCAAACCACTGTTGGATCTACAGTGTTTACATATAAAATTTTAGGGTTATTTATTCCATAAGTTAAATTAAACAGAAGAAGGGGTGAGATCTTCTAAACAAGATACACACATGCACACAGGGATACGTGTATGCATATGTATATGCATACGTATGTGTATATAAAAAAGTGAGTTGATAAAAATTAAACCGAAACCTTCAGCTATCAGCTTCAGCCTCAGGAAAAGACAGACTAAACTGTGTGCCCAGAGGACTAGCACATCTCTCTTCTGGCAAAGCAGAAAGGGAGAGGAGATGTTCTACACCCAGAGCCCCCTTGACTGAAATGGGATTTCAGGTTCCCTGGAGACACATCTGAGACACAGCAAAGTAGTGGCTGCTTGCGCAGATCCCTCCCAGGGCAATATGGCCTAGGGAAACTGATAAAAACAAAGTTGCAGATTTTTTCAGACTTAATATATTAGTGCTGTCATGGCAATTTCAGGCAGTAGCCTGCACTTTTTTCTGCAAAGCACCAAGGTGTCACGAGAAGTGGCTGCTGCAAGTCAGTTTTGGTGGAGAAAATCACACATTTCTGGGGCCAAATGTGTTTGAGACTGGACAAGTTGGTTCTTCTGAATGTACAGTATATAGATGAAGAATTTTCATTCTTTGCAACCAAGTTTTATTTGATATTGTATAATTATCGAAAGGCTTGGATTGGAAGGGACCTTGAAGATAATTTAGTTCCGACGCTCCTGCTACAGGGGACACCTTCCACTAGACCAGGTGGTCCAAAACACCATCCAACCTGACCTTGAACGCTTCAAGAGATGGGGCATCCACAGCTTCTCTGGGTAACCTGTGCCAGTGGCTCACCAGCCTCACAGGAAAAAAATTTCCTAATAACTCGCATGTTTCAAAGTGGTTTTTGTTGCTAATTACTGAATTATTGTGTCTGCTTGAGTTTCTTGCTGGAATCACTCACATTATTCTTTGAATTTGACTGCAGACAATGTCTGATGCTCTGTCACAGTGCGGGAATCCTGTGGGGTCTCCTACTGTTGTTTTGGATACTGTTCATGATCCAGACCCTCCCTGTGCCAGGGACACCAGCAAGCCAATTATCTGCAAAACTGTGCAGTGGACGTTCGCACTTTGGTGGCTGCTTATACAGTTTTTAATAACCTTGTAATCTCAGCCAAGACCATGCTTGGCAGGACAAACAAGAGTTTTGTCCTGTCTCTGGACTGTGTCTTGCTCGAAGTGCCTCTGCCAAGATTCAGCTCTAACAGGATTAGTCTGGAGCAGGTGATGAATCTAGGGAGTTGGTGTAATGAAAAAATATGGCTTATTTTTTTACTTGATGTGATTAGCAGATGAAATACGACTGGTCAACAGCAACAGATAAGCATTCTGCAGCACTCTTTAAATAGTATAATGGACCATTAGCAGTTCTAACAGGCATTAGCTCAACCCAGCTTTGTCTGATAAGAATACCAACAGCTGCTCTCTAGCAGGAGCCAAGTAGCAGGGATCACATCATATTTTTTCTGAAGAAAGCTTATAGCTCAGCTTTTCACTGTTACTAAAGCGAAGACATTTTTAACTGCGCCCCTGAAAACCCCATTAGAGTCAGCAGGATTTCCAACACTCTGTTCACCCAGAGCACTTCTAAATCAAAGCATCTTTTGGTAGAAATATGCTGGCAATGTATCTGTTTGGAAAAGAATTATTCAGGAGGAAAGGATTATGAAGTACACATTTAAAAATGGATACAGAATATCAGGAGAAGCTTCAAAAAATCATACAATTGTAACACTGAAAGAAACTTTAAAAAAACTTCAGAGCCACACTCATGCTTTAGAGCAGAACCAAGTATTTTCATATGATCTGTGAGACATGTCTGGTCTCTCCTTAAATGTTCAGTGAAGGTGATATAGAACCTGTCCTCAAAATTCCAGTGCCTTACTGAAAACTGGAAAATGTTTAGTGATATTGAACATAATTTTGCATTACTGCAAATCTAGCTGTCCTCTTGTTTTCAATAGACAAGAAATACAGTTAAGCACTATTCAATTTCTCTTCTGTATTTCAGGACCATTATTATATTCCCTTTAGCTTCCATTTCCTAAAGGAAACAATAAACAAATATTTGAGCCTTTCCTTAGAAGTCAGGGTGCCCGAAATGCATCGCTCTCTTTCTGTGGATCTTCTTTTCTCAAAGGAGAGAACTAATGCTGGACACAGTATTTCAGCAACATCAAAAACTGCCAAATTTTATTAACTCCCTTTAACCATTAACTTCTACATCTTATCTGACACTTCTGACAATACATTTCATGACATTTTTCTTTTTGAGCAGCAGATTACTACTTTTGCCTCTTGTTAAGATGGTGATTCATTGTAATACTAGATCCTTTTCTGCAGAAAAATCACAGATCCTCTCTGTACATGCTCAAGCTTCTATTTGTGCATTTGAATTTTTCCTCTCTAAGTGCAGTACTCTGTACTTGTTCTTATTTCAGTACATCTTACTGATTTCAGGCCCTTTCTCCAATTTGTCAAGACCATTTCAAATTCTACACTTGTCCTCCACAGGGTTTGCAACTCCTCCCAGTTTGGTGTCATCAGCAAATTAGTATACACGCTATTCCATCTTTTAAACTGCTAATGAAATTATCGAACAGAACTGGCCCAAGATAGCCTCCCACAGGAGCCCGTATAAAATGCCTGTCTGGTTTGGTAGAGAGTGTTGATCAGAATGTGAATCATTCTGACTGTGTTTTTCAAGGAACATATCCGTTGTACAGTAGTTTCAATGAGGCCCTCTCCCACTGTGCTGTGAAATGTTGGAGAACATCATACAGAATAGTGTCAGAGCCCTGCTGAAGTCATTACAGTGACTGTTCTCTTCTCCTGCACGTAAACAGAGGAAATCAGATATGTTTAACATGACTTATTTTTCACAAACCCGTGTTGTTTCTTATCACCTTGTTATTCACTAGGTGCTTATGTAACAATGTAATCACGTAATAATTTGCTCCAGGATCTTTTCAGTGATACGGAAATTATGCTGACTTCTCCAAAATTTTCAAGGGCTTCCTTTATTCCCTTTCTAAAGACAGAAACCATGTCTGTCATTTTCTGTCCACTGAAATTTCTTCTGCACTCCATGTGTTCTCAAAGATAAACTCTTCAGATTGTCTCTGTTGGCTTCTTCTGGCTCAAATTCATCCTGACCCACAGTCTGTGACTCTGCAATGGCCCTCCAAGGCTGTCCATGGTCTTCCCCACCACAGCCCTGGTGCTGTGCCACAGCTCTTGCAGGTGACGGAGGCACCCCTGGCTTTCCTCCCCTGAGGCTGCTCCTCTCCCACTGCAATCCAGCCCTGTGCTACCTATCAGGGGGTATTACTGGGTTCAGTAGATCCACTCCAAGGAAGAATTTAGTATTGAGCAAGTGAATTATTACAGGCCTTAAATTCCAAGAGAGAATTTTAACTTTTTAGGAAGGCTTCTTGGATAATGTCTTACTATATCCTATGATTCTATATATTCAGCACAGTACTCTAGGCAGGAGACTATTTTAATGTCATGACATTAAAGCTTGAGTTTGACTAATTATTGTTCAAAATACTTATTCCTTGGCTCAGTGGCTCAGTTTTGTATGTCTCTTTCTCTTTTTTTTTTTTTTTTTGGTTTTTTTTTTTTTTTTTTTTTTTTTTTTAATTAATACTTATTAGTTTCCGGAAACAATTGCATTTGTGAGAACCACAGCCAAAAAAAGAGAAGACATTAATACATCAGCCTTCCATGTGTCATTTGTTGCATGCTCTCCTTTTAAGTATAGCCTTTCTTTCACCTCCATCTGCCTTCTAATGAATTTGGAACTAAAAAAAAATCAAAAGCATAGAAAAAATACAAAAGAGCACAAAATCCAAACTTTTCTATTGCTTACTTTTTCAAAGTGCAAAAGAAATGGAGATGATTTTCCTGGAAGAGCTGAAGAGCTTCTTGGGACAATTATATCAATAGTACGGAAAACGTATTAGGTGTCCTACAGAAAACTGTCTCTGTTGAAAAGGAAAGATTACAATATAATGTGAGTTCTCCTTCCCCCTCCAATCCATATTATTATTTGATCAGAAGAAGGAACATTCTGGTAAAATCAGAATTTGGTTAATTAGGTTCTACTTCAGCTAAGGAACTTTATTTTCAGACATAAACATGTTCTTACAGGGTTATTTCTGTTCTGAAATCCTGCCGTGGTCAGGAGCTGACAAGCATCTGGACTTGCAGCACGCCAGCCAGGCTGCACTGTGTTCTGGGAACGGGCCCTGGCTTAGCAGAGGGAGGAGCACAGGGCTCACTGAGAGGCTGTCGGTAACATACACCAAAGGAAGAGGGAACACGCTGGAGGGGAAACCGAAATGATGTGTACCTTCCTCAAATGTGGAGCTGAATAAAGCCAAATCAACAACTTTCATATTGGCTCTGTAGTAGACATGACATTTTCAAGGTTTAAAGCCAGGTGGTTTTCCTCTGCATTTCTGTTTTCACCCAGAGAAGTGATCAGCATATTGATGCAAAGCACGTAGCTCCACTTTTCCTCTAGCTTTGCACTAAATATTTGAAAGCTGGCAACCCAGAGTCATAGGTTCAGGGAAACATTGCTTCCAGGACGAGCCGTTTGCGCTTGACAGCCTCAACTGCAGATGTTTTTCTTTGGGAACTTTTCATTACCAGGTTTTATATACGCCTACACATAGATCATAAGGTATTAACCAATTCCCCAGGGAGTCTGCACTTGGTGCAGTACATGAATGTAGTACCCTTAGCTTTGAACGTGACTTTCATTATTGCAGCTGAGCTTGGATAGACCTCCAAGAAGTCACAGTTCTTCCTCAACTGAGACCCTCAGCACATCTGCCACATAAAACTAAAAATTAACACACTCTCTTCCATTAGAAATATATGAAATTTTTCAAAGTTTGTTTTCCTCTTACACTGGGAAAAAACACTTTTTTTCTTTTATAGAACAAAATATATTGATTTTACTGATACCATAATTTGTGATTTAACACAGCCTAAGGGTAAACTTAATTATTTTGTTTTCACATAATATTTTTGAAAGCCTTAGTTCATGACCTCAAAGTATTTCAGTGTGAGTGAGAGACTTGTGCACATTTTCAACTTCCAAATATTTGTGACCTTTTTTTACCCACCTCAGATAGCGCAAGAGCCAATACCACCAGAATCTGGCTACCTCACACTTTGTAATGAATTCACTTTCACAGGTTCCATGTTTATTAAGGAATTGGTATTACTGCTGCTATACACACAGGGGAAGTAGTAACTCAAGGATAGGGAAAAAGAGTGTCTTTGAGGTCCAGTTATAATGTTCTTTCTGACACATCCCTTATGCATTTTTAGCTCCAGATATCAAATCATAGACTCAGACAACTGAAGACAACCTGCATCCTGCTCTTTCTCTACCCTTTTTGCCTACTGCAAAGTCCCAACCTGATTCCTCCACAACACCTGTGAGGACAGCATAGCTCTTGCACAGAAGTTAATTCTCTTCTCTGTCATTCTTGACTAGATATATCTCATGATGAAACCAGGGGCCTTGTTGATGTGCAAACCTGTAACAGGTGTCAGCAGTCCTCAAAGCTCACACAGCCCCAGTAGGTCTGAGCTGTCAGCTCATCTGCCCCAGCTGTGCCTTATTGTTACTGACCGGGAAGTGAGATGATGCTGCTGGAGCATGCATCAGCTCAGTGGCACTCAGCACCTTAGGGATGAAATATCCCAGCAGAGAACTGCAAAACAGAGCTATGTCACACAGAAAAATGGCCTGCAATCTTTTATTAGATACTGCAAAATGCTGTATCTAAGGCACAATCATCTAGGTGTTGTCCCACATTGCACATGTAGCTATGCACTGATTGCTCCTCAAACTAGTGCCTAAATGGCACCATTTATGTAATTTGTAGTGATTGTGCAGCAATTTACCACTCTGTAGTAAATATTAGTTGTTGGTGGTGAACTCCAGGTCTCAAGTGTTTTTTTATCATGAAAATAGAAAAGTTTTCATGGCTAAATTGTCAAAATTTATAGACTGTGTCTTGTGTCTGTGCCTTTCTTCTTCAACAGCTACAGGAAAGAGATATTCAGAAAAGTTCCCTTGCTCTATACAAGCATTACTTTTCTCTCTAGGATAATTAATTTTTATTTAACAGGTGGAAACATTTATAAAATCCCACAGTAAAGTAAAAATAACATCATTTCTGCCATCGACACAGAACTCCCCCCTCAGCTTTTGCAGGAGGATTTGCCCTAAGGAAATACTGCTGCAGCAAGTATAATTACAGCAGGCTAATACATACTGGAGAGCCAAGTTCTAGCAGCTTTATCACAGACTGCCTTATGCCTCTAAATCAGTTTTTCTACATGTTTTACTGAACATCTTCCTTAGAAAGTGAGGAGATTGTGACAGGGCTTCTATCAACTAATCTCACTCTTATGGACAATTCAATAGATTGATATTGACTGGGAGAGTAATATCCTAGGAGAGTTAAATGTATTTTTTAATATTGACCAGGCTTCTGTTCTTTTTCTGCCCATATTTGTAAGATTTGAAACAGTTCTTTCATCTCATTATCCGCTTGCTTAGTCTGATCATCCTTATTGACACCATGTTGTCTTGTGCAGATGCTGGAAGTGGAGGGCACTGTTTTGCTGTGAGTTTTGGAATCCTCTTTTAGTCTTATCTTTTCTTAGTTACACCTGGGATGCTGCAGGGTTATTCATGACCACTCCTGTCCAAATCCTAGGTAATACCTGGGGCTCAGTTTCTGTGTTTGTCCTCCCAAGTACACAGTGGAGCTTTAAAATTGCAGTTTTCACCTGGCTCTCTGCTAAATGCTCTTCCAGTTCCTGGCATCTTCATTTTAAAAATGCACTGCAAGGATGAGCCACCTGTCCTCACCCACTTAAAAACAAAACACTACATACCCCACAACAACGTGGAACTGCCGTTTCTATCAAGGCTACTGCATTTTATTTATAATCATTTTGAGCAAAAGAATATAAATCCCCTTCCAGAGGAAGGTGGCCAGAGCCATGTTCCACGTTCATGTAGGCATGTGTGTGTGCGTGTAGCTTTGGCTGTGTTCCCTCCCCACTCCCCTCAGCTTCCTAGAAATGCCAGGGCATCTTCCCTGTCCATGAGAAAGTGTGGCAGAAGCCCTGCCCTTTCCTTGTGCCGTGAAGGAGCCCAAGCAGACTTTTGGTAGTAAATTCCTTTCACATTTTCCTGTCCCAGTTTCACTGCATTGTGTACTTTTTGACTGAGGCCATGTATATGCATTGTAAGAGGTTTAACCAAAGGTTTTCCATGGTCAAGAACCGCATCAGATGGGTTTCAGATGAGCTGTCATCTTTTAGGGGCTGTTTTGTTACAGGAAAGAACAGGACAGCATCTTACCTTCCCCTAACTGTACATTTGGGAGCCTTCTGCTGTCCTGCAACTGCCCCTGGTGCCTGCAGGGCTGGGGACAGCTCAGGGTGTAGGAGGGAGGCTGAAGGCCAGTGCCCTGAGCTCCCAGAGATTCCTGCCCTGTGCCTTGCTCCTGCTTGCAGCTGCAGGTAGAAAACGTTTTTATAGTAGGCACATTTATATCTAATTCCAAGCTGATGCAGTAATCAGAATCCGAGTTTTCCTAAGCAAAGCAGGAATAATCACCTGTCTGTTACTTCTGTTAGGCACTGTTAGTTACAGACTGTAACACCAGGATACAGTCACCTTCCAGCAGCACCCAGCTGGTGCAGAGAGCACCAAAGAGTGCTTCTAAAATCCCAAGTTACGCTACTCTGGGGCAATTAGAGGAGATTGGGAAAATGTGCAGTATTGCTGAAGATTACAAGCGAGAGTGAAGAAGCACTGGTTAATATTGAATAACCCCTTGGGGACTCCTACTTTTTCCCATATCTAACTTTGCTTGGTACATTGAAAGATATTTGCAAAGTAAGGCTGACTCAGGTGAAAACTTGCACTGGGGTCCTTTACTTTCCTCTGAAATTCAACAAGCCACAATAGATTAGGAAATGAGGCTTCCTGTCTTTATTTACTTCCTACAGATTATGATGATCTGTGTAAAATCACTGCCCAGTCAAAGATCAGGATTCAATTGTGCTAAAGCTTCACAAAAAGATTTTTAAAATACCTTTCCCTTCCAGTGGAGAAGGTTTTTTTTAACTCGAGGTAAAATGGTTCATTATGATACAAATGATCAAAGAAGGACTGGCCTTCTCAGAAAAGGAAAACAAGTACCAGGGTCCCAAATAATGTAGTTAATGAGCCAAAATGAATGACTGGATAAGGGGGTTTTTCAGGAGTCTTCTTCCAATTTAAAATCAGTGAATTAATCCACTTTAATGAAAATCAGAATGGCTGTTCCTGGTGGAGACCAAGGGCTCAACTTGCCCAGCATCCTATCTGTTACAAGTGAATGCCAGAGAATGTGGGGACAGGAGAATTTGATACCTTGAGTAATCTCCTGTTCCACAACTATTTTCAGCTTAGGGAGTTTTCTGAGCCTGACATGTTTTCTGTGTTGAGTGATCCAAAGTGGATCTCTCCTCCACAAGCATTTGTTCAGCCTCTCCCTAAACTTATACAAACACTTTGTACTTATGGATTCCACTGGCAGGAGGTGTCCCAAGCCTACCATCACAACCTTCCCTGGTTTTGTTTTGCTGTTAGCTGTATTTTTAGGCTCCTACTTCTCTTACTGGAAGGAGCAATTGCTCCTTCTACACTTTCATTTAGCCATTGTGATTTTATACATCCAGATTATTTCCTTTTACTCCTATTTTATCTCCTCAGAGGGATGATCTTTCCCTGCTTGTTCTTTCAGCCAAAGCTATGGGAGATTTCCCCAGATTTGGTCCTCCAAGATAATCTTTCCTGAACCTCCCCCCAAAATAGGGGATCAAGAGACACATTAATACATCATTTTAATATCTTCCCTTGTCCACTGATGATATCTCTTTGTGGACTGCTGATCTTGTTGTCATGACCTTAAAATAGACAAAGTATGGCTGGTCAGACTAGGAAATAGCTAGGATGCTTAATTAAAAACAGTAAATCTAAGGTTTTGATGGTAGTTGGAGTAAATGATGAAGTTTTACCAACTCTTCTCTCCAAACTCTAACCTCATTTTTTATTTGAATTTACAAGTTGAATTATCACTGGATATAATTCTTGTCTATAATGTGCTTTATTAAACCATGCAGGCAGGTTTATCCCAATGGGATAATCTGCTTGGTAAGAAAAATTGAGCTGATTAAATGATGCCCACTTTATCCTTATTACAAAGCTCTTTCAGTATAATAAAGTGCAGCCATGTCACAGCTCCTGGCTATTTGCAACACTCATTATTATCCTTATTACACCACTTCATAATTTGTTTCAAGCATTTACTGACATTTATTAATGTATGTGTTCTGACTGCAAAGTGTCCATCTCAGGTTTTACAGCCAGCACAGGCTCAAGCAGGGCATCTAAACCCATCCACCAGGCATCCAATCTACACCTCTGTGTCAGGGAAAAGGCATTTACCATCTGACATTTCGACAATCTCAGGGCTCAAAGCACCTTTCTGCTCCAGGTATGCTGCCACACATGCCAGCAAAATGCTCCTGGTGTGTGCATAACTTTATACTGATAAAAAATCAGCTCAGATATTTTTGCACAAATGATTTTCTATGGTCCTTCTGATATAAGCTGGTCTAAAACTGCTTCAAACCACTTTTGCCAATTAACTCAGCATCTGCTGGAGTGTGAGTGGATATCCATGGTATTTTTATGTTATTCAGAGTCTGAAAAGCATACAGCTGTGTCTTAGGGGTCCTGGACAAGCATTTAGCTGATTATGTCTCATTTCAGGTACTAAGGGGTTTTTCCCTGTTTCAAGCAGTAGTATGTTTATAGTTAGATTTTTTTAAAGTTATTATTTATTTATTTATTTACAGGTATGACTGGAGCTTCTCTTGCCAAGTCGTCTGCCTTGCGACAATCACTGAGCTGATTAGTGTAATTAGCAGGTTTTGTTCCTCACTTTCAAAGACCTGCTCCTTTCTCATTGCAAGCCTGTCCCTCTCCTTCACTGTAGTATTTCTTTCCTTCTGGGTTTATTAATTGGCTTTGTAGTTGGACCACACCATGTAATTATGAGGCACATTATCCAAAAGAAAGACTGCAATCTGAACATACAAGGGAATGGGAAGCTCCTGATATCTCACTAGTTCCAGAAAAAGCTGCACTCAAACCCGGGAGGGTTTTAAAAGTATTCATTTTATTTTATTTTTTTAGAGTATTAGAAAATTAACCAAGA
Source organism: Tichodroma muraria (assembly GCA_013390105.1). Taxonomy (NCBI): domain Eukaryota; kingdom Metazoa; phylum Chordata; class Aves; order Passeriformes; family Sittidae; genus Tichodroma; species Tichodroma muraria. The sequence goes on along the minus strand of WAAG01055635.1, from coordinate 46,078 downwards.
AATAGTAGCAAGCAATTACTACATGACATATTGACTTGCACACATGAACATATTCAGACAAGAGGGCAACTGGATGAAAAGTGCTGTAAATGAAAAAGCAGAATTCTCAAAAGCTAGTAAGAAAAAGAAAACCAAACATGGATGAATCAATGACCAGGTAAGGTAAGGACACAGGAGAATAATTTTCTAGACATAGTAGGAGTAAAAGGAACAGTGATCTTTGTTCATTATTAAATTAGAATGAAATAAGTTTCTGTTTAGTAAGGATATAGTAGGACTCAGGTCCTGCCCTGTTTGACTTAACTTTTTTATCAGTGTTCTAGAAACAGATATGTCCTTATTGCTAAAAATTAATCAGGTGATAGAAACATATAATCTTGATACATGACCAAAAAAACACCACAAAAGGACGGTAGTTAGAGATCTGGATTGCTTACAAAGGAGAACAAAAGTACCCTCTGTGTAATTTCCTATGGACAAGTAGAAGTAATGTTTCAGCATAAAAAAAATGTAGGACTGTGAGTTTTATATGGGGAAGTCACAGGTTCTGAAAATGGGTTGTGATTGTTAGCAAGTTGAGTGCAGGCCACGTCTTTACCAATACCCACTTTGGATGTAGAAAGGAAGGCATACCGAGCAGAACTTGAAAAAATATATCTGACAGTAATCCAATTTCTTCGAGGAATCTTTACTTCAATAGGAACACTGAGAAATTGGACATAACTCAGAGGAAAAAAGCTCTGAGAATGATTAAAGGATTGAAAGATATGTCTTGTAGCAAGCCACTCAAAATGCCAATATATTTGGATTATCAAAGGGTAGGTTAAGGAAAAGTCTGTTTTCAATTCAGAAGTACCTGCAAAAGGAAGAAAATGTTGCTAATGGAGGATCTTCCGGGTTAGTATAAGAAAATGTGTCTGAAATTTGAGGTAAAAGAAATTCACAAGAGAAATAAGTTGGAAAATTTAGCAGGCAAGGTAATTAGGTCTGATATAACACACAGAGGTGCTAGAATAGTTCTAAAAAGTTTGATCTTTACCAACTGATGCCAGATGGAGAGAAGCAAGAAATAGTAACATGTTCTTGGAACATGTACATATTGTAGTAAGTCTGATTAGAGGGTCAAAATAATTTTTGATGGCTTTTGAAAATCAGTAGAAGAGTTGTGAATTACTGAAATATATATATATACATATATATATTACACATTGTTTATAAAAAGGCTACATTTTTAGGATTTGATAACTACCTTTTAAAATTCTCAAAACCAGTAAAAAATTAGAAGTATTTTAGCAATATTTCCATCAGAATACCCTGTATTTCTCATTCACTTATTTTTTCATCAAACCCTAGAATCTTGATGATTACTTTCTTATTTTTACCATTTCTCCTTCACTTCTTATTCTAATATTCAATAAATTGTTTCAGGGAGCAGAGAGGTGAATTAATACTGACACCACAAACTATTGTAAGAAATAAAAAAGTCTCTAATTAAAACATATTTTATCTGTGGATTTTTCTCTTTTTTTTTCATATTGAATGTAAATCATTATCTGTTATGTATAGCAATTGCTCATCTGATGAGCCTTGACTTGGAACTCTGATGAAAACATTAAGGGATTTAATGAAATCACAAAATTGGTTCCAGGAATTAGCCATTACATGGAGGAGGGAAAATGCAGATAGGAGTGCAAGACTTTGTAGTTCTCCATGTTACACTGCAGGAAAGTAATCTGATTTTAGAATGACAGCTCAGCCATAGGAAAATTGTACTCTTTAATACACATAAACGCAGTGCACCTTGCCTGGAAAGAGAAGATTTCATAACAGTTTAGTCATAGTTATTTTCAGTGACTCAGGGAGTGCAATGACATCCATAAAAATTCCTGCAAACTTAGAATCAGCTCTGGGGTTACTGATGAACTGAGCTATGGAGACTTGTACCTCACTGCTACCTGTTTGCCTTGATATGCCATGAACATTCCTCCAGACTGTAAGAACACTAATATTCAAATTGTGGGCAGAATGACCCAGGTAATTATATGTGGGCTGTGGTTGACATCAATCTGACAGCTGTTTGGGACTTATTAGTTAAAGAATTAAATGTTGACAGTATAATTAATACTGGTAAAGCATAGGAAATAGGCTCAGTCAAACGCAATTTCCACTTTGATAAGTTTGCAAATTTAGTTATTAAAGATACCACCTACCTGTAATCCATCCAGACTCCTCAGTAAAAAGACACCATTGCAGTAAAAAAAAAAGGAGTGCAGTATACTGCAAAATAAATCTTAGAATGCATTCAAAGTTGTCTGGCAATCCAATTTTAAACAATTTTCAGTGGAGAATCATTGGCAAATATTCTGCAAGCTTTGCCTGCAGACTAAATACTAACAAAAGTTTTGCAAAGATCTGAAGACAATCCAGAGATCCTTCCTGACAGAAACTTTGGATGATCCCACTAAAGCGGCAAATATTGAGGAAGGCTAACCAGTCTTTTGAGAATGAATCTGAATAACTCAATATGTAAGCCCATTCAGAAAGCAAATATTTTCATGCACCTAATACATCCTAATATAGAGGAACAGAAACTTTAGTTTTCCAAGAAATACCAAGAAAATGGGTATTGAGCAAATCATGGACTCCTTAGGGATTAGGAAGAGTGAAAAGGCGAAAGGAGGCCACTGTGAAGAAAAATGCCAATCATAGTGTAAAGAGAGGACCCTGAACAGTGTCAAAGGGACACTTTTCCACCAGGGACAAGTGAGCCTGGTAAGGGGCTGCTCCACATATATGGCAACATATTTTGGCACAATGCTGAAATATTAGAGAATGCACATAAAAGTTTCCCAGTAATTATTGAGAATAGGAGCAAATGCTTCTTGGTAAAGAAATTTTCAGTATTTTACAGTCTAGTTCCTGCACTGAGCTTTGTGTCACAGTTCCTGTTGCTTGGCCTGATTCTTCAAAAGGTGTCTCTGTGTTGTGTATCAAAAAGGAGCTTGAAAAGCAAATTAACTGCAAAGTGCACATCCCTTATTAAGAAAAAATAGTGAAGACTATGTCTTCAGCCATTCTGGGAAAGTCATGCCAGGAACCAAGGCAGACAAATTTAAATGGGGAACAAGACAGATTCTTAATGATGAGTCTGCTTGGCCACTGCTGAATATTCTCAGTGGTGGTTTCCCTTCTCATTGTATTCACATCAAGTCTTAAAGGCGTTTAGGAAAATCACGATATTAGAAATGAGCTATTTGGCTTACTGTAAAATGCAGTGGGGAGAAAGCCTGCAGCCTGGTCATACAGGAGGCCACTCTGTAACAATGTAATGTTCGCTCTGGCCTGAAATTTGGTACAGTACTGCCACTGATTTAAGCTGTTTGAAAAAGGAGTGATCTGGATGCAGTATCAGAGAAATTGTGTTTTCCATGATGGGCTAATGAGGTTATAAAATTCCCCTGATCATTCCCTTGTGTTGTCAGACTGTTATGTCTAGCAGTTATTTTTGAATTCTTGCTAATAGACAAGAAAAGATATAGGGGATTAATCAGAGGAAATTCAGGAGGCTCTTATTATTTCCTCTCATCTTTATTCCCATAGCAAAGACAAAGATGAAACATCCTCTATAAAAATGCCAGAACTGCTAAATCAGGACTCATGTGAACACGTTTTTGCTTAGTGCTGCCCTTGTGATTCTCCTGCTGTTTATGTGGGTTTTATAATTGAAAGGATATTGTTGAAATCATATTTAGCACAAGAGCTTCATGTTTATTCTTTCTCCCCAAGACTGGTCTCAGCCTTCTCTGATAAATGATATGAAGCAGTACATTCTCCTCCAGCTATGCAAACACTTGTTCTTCCAGACATCCCCAGACACAGCCATTCACACCATCCCCAGGGCCCTGGTCTGTCTTCATTTGTTTGCATCATTAAAAGAAGAGACAGAAGCAGCATCCATATCAATGGGAGGAGTGCAAATACAAGTGCATCAGATGACACAGAATATTTTACAGCAAACTAGAAAATGCTAATAGATACTTTATAACCCCTACCATGCTCTTTCTCTTCCATCTGGACCTCTGGCAATCTCTGACTGGTTAGACGGAATGTTCTCTGCTCTGTAGGATCTCTGCTACCAAGGTATTAATGTGTTAAGCCCATTTATTCTAGAGTAGGACTTCATAGGTTGCCTAAATTCGAATTTGAACTTGTGGAACACTTTCCTCAAATGACTCTCTCCATATTTCATATACAATTTCTGCCCTTTCTTCCACTTAGTGAAACAAGTGGGACTGCACTGGTAGCATCACTCAACCTTCCCATCCACACAACATTTTGCCGACTTTTACATGAAGGAAAATCAAAGTCTTACTCATGGACACACAGCACGTCCACGTCAGGTTCAGTCAGGAACTCACAACTCCCCAAAATGTCAGGCATGACAGACACACAGTCTACCATACACTTTTTTCTATTCCTAATTTCCTCCTCAAGTATTGCCCAGAACTCAGGTTGTGAGAAGATTTGTTTTGAAATTTAAATGAACTCCAGCACCAGTGTGTCCTGTTGCATTTTTGTCATCTTTTTTTGTGTTTGATTTGACTCTGGGAGTTTGGTCTGAGGTGACACAGGTTTGCTGGGCAAGTATAAACATAAATATGATGGCAAAAATTGAAAGCTCTTATTGAGTCTAAATGCCCTCAATTTCCATTGAAATCACGGATTTTCAGCATTTTATAAGACTGGGTTCTACGTTTCCACACTACATTCCAGGGTCCATTATACAAAATGTCAAATTAATCTTGGGGCAGCAATGAATGACCACATGTCTCAGAATTTGTATTTGATGCAGCACTAAAGACCTGCTTCAGTTTACTAGATAACAGGGAAATGTAAACACATACAAGTTTTTACTTTCTTATGTAAATAGATGTATGCAAAAAGACTATAGGAAGAAGATTTTACTATATTTTTGTTAATACACAATGTCTGTTTTTTCATTTATGTCATACTTGCTTTTTTATTTGAATCATATCTTATTAAAGTGGTACAGAAATAAAAACTGCAGAGGATATTTAACGGACCTGATAATTGAAGTTACAGTGTTGGAATGAATAACCAGATTAAAAAAAATACATAGTGCTTTATCAGGATCAAAAATTGCATTACCCAGAACCAAAACATTTTCCTTCCCAGAACCCCTCTCAGATGGCAGTGTCATGCTGAGCTGGTTTTCCTTGGCACATCAATTTCCATTTCGGTGGAAAGAAATGGAACCATTTAGTGGTTGCACCTTGGATCCATCAGACCACTGAAAATTAATGCAATTTTGAAAAAAATACACCTGTGTCTGGTCTGTAACACAGCAGGAAAGGAAAAATTAACTGTTGCAAAAATACATTTCCATTAACCTCAGTAACAGAAACGCAACAGTATCTTGAACACTTCTAGTGTATTAAATAGATAATAAATGAGCACTGAGCAGCACATATCACCAGGAGAGCAAAGTACTTGCAAGGAAAAACCAGAAAAAGAGATTTTTCCCAATCTTTCCCCATAAGCCCACTTCTCAACAGTGCTCTGTGATTGTGATGGGGATGTGGTGCTTTTGTAAATGTTGTATTTCAGGTGACACATGAGTCCTGACCAGCTATATACAGGACTTGGCAAAGTCAGAGGGGAAGTTGTTAGCCAGAAAACCAGGACAGATTCCACTCTTGGGTAATTTCTCTACATTTAGAAGTTCCTTCAGGAAATGAATTTGCTCTTCTTCACTTCCTGCTCTAAAATAACAAGCTGCCTTAAAAATTTTTGGTGTGGAGCTGGATTGTGTTCCCCCAGAAAAAGATTACTTTCCAAGAACAGGTTCCTTGTATAAAGACATCCTTTAATTTAATGTCTTTCCCATTTGCCATCGAGTTTGTTAGTCCTCTGGCAGCCAGGCTGTGGCGTGTCCAGGACCAATCAGCGATGTGCCTGCCCTGTCCTGGGGTTTTGCTCGTCACGGAGCAGCAGTGTGCCTTGTCCCTCTGCATTCACACACTCACTGAGCAAAGCTGACACTGAATGCAGGAATAAATACAGAAAACTCACTCTATGAGGAAGGAAATGTCATATTAGATACATGTTAGGCCTGGCTTTTGCTAGGAAGGGATCATGAAAAATGGCATGAAAAATAAGGAAAGAATGACAGTGAAGGGAAGTGAGTGGGAACTCGGGAGTGGGAAAAGGGTAAGAAAAACCAGTGAAGCTGGAGTAATTTAAAGACGTGAGCTGGAGGGTTTGCACTCAAGGCTAGGCAAAATTACACCAAGTTTTTTGAATGGACATTGATTTCCTTTCTGCTCAATGTGGTGATTTTGCAATTATTGTTGCTACTGCGTCAACTGTAAAAAGCTCAAAATGAAACCCATAAAAGAATATGTTTACAAGGTAGTATCTAAGACATTTTGGGAGCTTTTAAATTGAAGAGTTCTACATTAAAACTAGGTTATTAGCAATAATTACATGTTAAAATCTTGCAGACCTCTTGTTTCTTCATTCTTGTCTCCAAAGCTTTTTTTATCACAAGGTTTTTATTAATTTAATTGTAGCCTTATGCTAAACTTGTTCTGAATTTTATCTAGCTTTGGTTTCTGGAACAATAGCTTATCCTTTTAACTATATAGCTTTCACATCCCACTGTAGCATAAGAGAAAGATGAAGATGCTGAGTTGATTCACAATAATTATATTGTTCCATTGTAAAGAATCACAAAGGACTCTCCTTGAGTTCCTAAACAAAGACCTACATGTAATTAGGCATCGCTAAGACCTATTAAAGCAGTCAACCTGAAACTGGTATTCCCACAAAAATAGCTATTTTTGACCTCCACTTTGATCACTGTTATATTAGATGCTTTTTATGCAAATTAATAAATTTTCTTTCTAAAATATTGTCCTCCTTTAAGCTTTCCATGATTAGTTAGAACAGTGACTTTCCAGCCAAATTGACTTCAGCTTTTTCCCTCTGCAGCTCACTGCAATTCAAAACTACCTCTTCCATTATCCACCTTCACCAGGCTCTGAAATTTCGTCTATATTCAACATTTCCCCTTGGAGATATCTAATCATGGGCTTAACTGAGTAAAACCAAAACTCCTCTTCCCTGTCGAATTCTCAAACTCTCATTATCTACAACTGCTGCCACTGCCACTGTTCTTGTATTGCTTTGGACGTTGCATGTTTTATTTTCCTCCTTTCTCCAGACATGTGGACCACATTGAAATCCAGCAGAAACTCCTAAAGCAATCACTGTTGGTGCTTTGCACATTGCCATTCAGACCCTCCTTACCTCCTGTAACAGCAAAGCCTACAGTAACACATTTGGTTCCCTTGCCTGTATTACTTTCAAACTATAAAAAGGAAAGACAAAAGCCTTGTGTTTCTGAGGCAGCAGCCCAGCTCTCCCACCCTGCTGAAAGTCTTCACAAGTTCCCCTTTCCTGCTGCTGAACTTGAGATGTTACACTGAGGCTTTGCACAGTTTTGCCTTGTCCTACTTTACTGATTTTGTCTTAGAACATGTCCCCCTTACGGCTTTCATTGTCATGCTACCAGCACTGAAGGCTTCCTTCCCTGTTTTGCTCACAAAAGACTGTAATCTTTGCACATCTCTCCTTGTACATGCTGTGCTCACCCCGTGGTGAGACTGTGATTCTGCTTAAAACCTTCCTCAAGACATCACTGCCTTCTGCAGCCTACATGTGTAGCCTTCAAGAAACTGGTCATCCATTGATAGCCAATACACACTGAAGCTGGTATTCTTGGGGTTTTCTTATGTTATACTTATAGATTCAGACTTAGTCGCCCTGGAAGCACACATATGCTTATGTGCTTTATGTAACCACAGCATTGTGATTATTCAGCTCACCGCTGTGCTCATCTTTCATCCAGTTCTTTGTCCTTACAACTTGTTTTGAATTCCATTTTAAAATTTTAGGGCACAGACAATGTCTTCACATGTATTCACAGCCTTTCCAATCCTAGGGGACCTTGTTCCCAGTTGAAGTAAGACTTTGGATGCCATCACGTCTCAAATTATATCAAGAAACAACAGTAACAGTGATTATGTTCCAGAGTAAGAAAATAAATAAAAGGGTAAGTAGTAAACAGGACTGAAGTCTGAAGAAGTGTGTTTCTGTATAAACAGAAATAAAGTCAAGTCCTAGTTTTCTTATTAGTAGCCAGTAAAAATATTCCAGGATAAGTGATATCTCACAGCTGCTTTCTAAGCAGTGGTCAAAGTACCTAGAAGAGAGAGACAAGCATATGACTGTACAGTGGTCATAAGGCTAGGCATATTTTAGTAGTGAATTTCCAAGTGAATTGTACCAGTTATGACCATCTTTTCATACTTGTTAAGATACTTCAGATAATGTTAGGAAGCTGAACTTTAGGAGACCAAATAATACTGAAGCTATGCTATCTTATGCTTAAAGATACAGCATTTTTATGTGTTTTTAAAAACCAAAACTGCTCTGACTAGGTTCTGTGTAGATTTGTTCATGGGAGTAAACAACTTCCATACAGAGAAATATGCAGCCCTTTGTGGTGCTTGAGAGGACACATGTTGTGAGCCTGTGGGACATTCTGTGGCACTGAGGGACAGCCTCAAGCAAAGAGCGCCTCTTGCAGCTTTGTCTGCTGGATATTTAAGGGACTAAAACTGCACTAAAAGTAGTACAATTGGGATCTAAAACTGTCATTTTGGCCCAGGCTGTAGCACAGCCGTAGCAGGTTGGAAGGGTAGCCTACAGCTGTGCTACCATCACCATCCATATCAGGATCGGCAGACACATCCTGATACAGGAAAGCCCACGCTGGCGTGACAGGCAAATGCCAGTAGCTACTTTAAAGGGCAGCAGGTAAACAAGTGTGTAGCTGAATGTGAGAGAGAAGTATGCTTTTCTTTCAGGAGAAGTAGTGATGTCTGATGGTTTTAGGTTCTGAAGGCTCAGCTTGCTGCTGGAAGCTGGGGCAGAAGTCACACGCCTCTTCACGGGCGGTCCCCTGAACTGAGAGTTTGACCATAAGTTGAAGTATTAGATTTACACCTGAAAAAGGTATTTAATCCTGCTTTTCAAGGTATTATAAAAGGAAACAAAAGGTTTCAGGTGGACTTTTTGTCAAGTGAAACTCCCTTCGAATGGCACCAACATTAGAATTTAGTTGCCTTTTTACAAAGCTGCCGTTGTCATTGGATGAACAGTTGTGAGCAGTTTCCCAGACATATTATGCCTTATTAGAGTACAGAATATGCTGAGTTGGAAGGGATCCATCAGGATCATGGAGTCCAACTCCTGGCCTTGCACAAAACAGTGTAGGACAGCCCCAAGAGTCACACCATGTACCTGAGAGCATTGTCCAAATGCTTCTTGAATTCTGTCAGGCTTGGTGCTGTGACTGCATCCCTTGGGAGCCAGTACCGGTGCCCAACCACCCTCTGGGTGAAGAACCCAACCTAAACTTTCCCTGACACAACTTTGGGCCATTCCCTTTGGTCCTGTCGCTGGCCGCCACAGAGAAAAGTGCCTGCCCCTCCTCTTCCCTGATAAGGAAGTTGAAACTGCAGTGAGGTCTCACCTCAGTCTCCTCCAGGTCAAACAAGCCAAGTGCCCTCAGCTGCTCCTCACACGGCTTCCCCTCAAGGCCCTTCACCATCCTCATGGCCCTCCTTTGGACACTCTCTAACAGCTCAATACCTTTTTCGTATTGTGATGAGCAAAACTGCACACAGGACTCGAGGTGAGGCTTCCCCGGTGAAGAGAAGACTGCAGAGCATGCTTAAGACTAATCCTTGTGCTTTTTCTTCCAATGAGTTTGCATGTAAATGGTAAAGTAAATAGGGATTTCCAACCACTGCCTGTGACTAAGCAAAGCACAGTTTATAGGGAAATGTCTCTTTCATTATGGAAACTGATATAGTTGAGAAAAATTAGCTGGACAAGCTTGCCAGTAAGTTCTTTTTCAGGTGATGAAGGGTTAGAGGATTCAGGGAGCCCTGAAAGGAGAGCTAGCTTAGCAAACAACTCTGGAGAGGGTTTAGTAAGGCGAGAAAACTCTGGAGATGCTATAAAAAGGAATTTTGTTTGTTCTTCCCATCCACACAATGAGCTCCTAAACCTCCCCAATCTCTCTAGAGTGCAGATGCTGCATTGTGAGCTTTCTACTTTAACTATAACCCAGTGATAATTTCCGATGGTAGTTGCTCAGCTTGCTAAAATTTGACCTTTTCTTGCAGATATAAGTGGTAACCAATGTAATTTTAAAATCTTATGGTCATTTACTTTAATGATACAACATACATCCAAAAATAACATCCTAACTAACCAAATATCTACAGAATACAATTATTTAGGACAAATAAAATTATATCTTGAAGGCAGTACAGAGTAAGTATTCTTTATTTAAAAAAAAAATATCTTGGTGGGCTTTGTTCTGAAACATGTAATTTGTTCAACCATGTCAACTTGTTATTATAGGCAAAATTATTAGCCTAGGGACAATAATCTTCTTACAAGACTGTGCATACTGGGTGGAAATATATTGCTCAATAATAGTGAGAGGTAAGAAGCAACTATTTTATAGTGCTACCTCTAAAAGCCCCTTACTCAATCTTTGCTGACATTGAATTATATCCCATAAATGTATTGCATATATTTGCAATAAAAGCAAAACTTAAAGAAGATAGTGAATTGCTGGTGCCCATGTTAAGAAGTAGCTTTCTTTGGCATCATCAGAAAAAGTAGTAGGCATGCCAATACCCCCTTTTATACAGATACGTGGGGTAAAATTCACTTCTGAGTGATGGCAACTCTGGTGACTCAGCTGGAATGCAGTAGTGGCACCCTTTGGATGCAGTGAATGAAGAGAAGCCCAGTGAGCGCATTGGGCTCCAAGAGTTCCACATGGGCCACCTCTTCCCACTGTACCAATGTGGGCAAAGGCACTTATTTCCACACACCAGTCTAGCCTAGCAATTCACACCCTCCTCTGCTGAGGGCTATTTGAATGCCCTTTCTTCCAAGAAAGTTCCTGCAGTTCTCAACAGAAGTAAGACCATGCTACTTATTCCTGGTTGTGATACGATACGTACAGGAGGAGGCCCCAGCTAAAACCTGTCTCTATTGTGCAAGAACAGCAAATGTGCTTGCCTTCTCTAGACTGAGAATCTCACAACCTAACTAGCAATATAAGGCACATTTACATCTCCCCAAAGAAATCCCTTTGCTCCTTGTGTCAGAGGTTATTTCATCACAGCTGTGGAAGGATTACAGGCTCAGCTGACTAAAAAACTCTCCCAAAAGTCCAAATTACTTGAAGAGCTCCCTGTCCTTGCTGCACAGCAGGACTAGTGACCAACCTCAAGAGGAGTGCAGGAGCTGCTCACAGGCCTCCTGCGTGTTTCCCAGGAGTTGCAAAAGGAAACCCCATGTTTCACTCCTGTGCAGGTGTAGATATAATTCAAATAGGAAGATTTCTCTCCAGAGATACCCTTGTTCCAGCATAGATAATCTAGCTGCATGTTGACTAATCCTGCTGCTGTTGCCTCAGTGAAAGCCCAGCAGAACGTGGAAGAAAGATGATGCCGTCTCTTTTCTCTTTCTGGTGGACAATACCAAATTACCCTGTCCAGTATTTAGTTCGGTTTGTTAGTTGGTTGGTTGGTTGGTTGGTTGATTGGTTGGTTGGTTGGTTGGTTTTTGGATTTTGTAGCTGAATTGTGCAGATTAACACTGAAAAATGCGTGAGATTACTCTAAGATCCATAAACAGGGTGTCTGGCTTGGTTGAGATGTTTTGCTCACCCCACACATTCCCCTTAGAGAAAGTAGCAGAAGCTAATGAAGAGATGTGTGGGTTTGGATCTCTTTGTGTGACTCATGTATAATGGGAAGAAAAAGGGGAAAGAACAAGCCTGTGGAAGCTGCAAGGTTGCTAAATTGTGCAGTGGCCAAGGTAACGTGGGGCTGCTGAGTTGCAGAGCTGCTGCATGCGCCCCACCCAAATCTGTGCTGTGGAGGCAACAGGTGTGTTGTCCTATTCCTCCTCCATCCCAGCCATGACAGTGGGTAAATCACTTAGCCATGTGCCTCCCTACCCATTTCTTATCATTTCTTTGGGTCTGGTAATGTTCTTGACCCTGCCTTTGTGCAGTGCCTCTCTTTGTATGGGGCTCTCTCCTTTTAGCTGTCTCTGGTTTTAATACAAGTCATAAGAACAGAAATAGGGGCGGAATTTACACATAATAGGAGAAAAAAACAGCAGACAGTAAATACTAAAAGTAAAGCAGAAGACTGCCCATCATTCTTTCTAAGTATTTCATTTTAGACTAGGAATTGTAATTTATAATAGAGCAGTACATTTTTATGAATTCTGGTGGTTTTGTTTCACTACCTATTCAAACTTTTGAAATGGGTTTAGTAAAAAGAGAAACAGGGAAGACAATAATCTATACAAGTGCTAGGAATAGGAGCACAGGGGAGCAGTTTGAAGCTCTTCTTCCAACTGTGCAAAAATGTGATTTCTGCTACTGCTTTAAATTGGTCGTGGTTGCAGAGCTCAATTCACAGACTGGACCTGGATGCCAGTCCTCAGTCCTGGTTTTCTGAACAGCTTAAGTTTAACTCTCTGTTTCCTCTGCCTTTTTCATCTTTCTACTGCCATAACTAAGCCTTGCTGTCTCCTGTTGTCCTCCCCTCCCACCCACCTAGGACCATCTTTCCTTCTGTCCAAAACTGTTTTGTCAGTGCTTTCAGATCTTCCAAATTTCTTTGGAAAATTCCTTTCCCAATTTTACAAACATCTGTCTTAGCAACAGCTCTCATCTCTTGTGTCTCCTCCACTCTTATCTCATAATCAACATTACTCACTGGATTGTGCCAAATATGGATTTTATGGATCTCTTGGCAGGATCTCTGCCCTTACATGTTTGTTTGAGGAGCGTAGTATGTACTTGACAGCTTGAAAAATAAAGCAGGCAAAGCATATTAATCTATTAAGACTATGATTTTTAGAGAATGGAGGGTTGGAAATTTCTCCAAAGCTCTGTGGATTTTACAGGCCACTCTCAACCATAAATCTCATTCAGATCTTACAAGGATCTCACTCTGTGTCTGGGGCAGGGCTAGCCTCAGGGGGCAGCCCACAGGAAAGCTGCAGTTAGGACAGGAGAACTATGGCTCTGGGTGCTAGGAGGCAGCCTCTCCCATTTTTTCATTCATCGTTCATTTCAAAAGAAGGAACTCTTGAAAACTGCTCTTTGGACAGTCAAGGGCATGAGATTTCCTCCAGCAAGGCAGGGTGCCTCCAGCAACGGGTCTCATTGCTGGAAGTCACTCCCAGGTAAAATCAAAAAGCTTTAGCAAATCTGGAATAGGATATAATCTGGCAGAAAAAAAAGCACTGACCTTGTAAAAGAAGTCTTGTTTTTACCGTGAGTATGAAGATGGACCCTTACTGAACACTGGAGCAAAGAAAAGGATGACATTCTGGATGGCAGCAGGGGATGTATCCATGCTGATAAAGTAGCTAAAAAATGTTTTAAGCCTTGGCAGCAAAGAGGTGAAGAGTTTAATTAACAAACCCAAACCTATTCTCTTGAGGCAATGGTGAATTTGATATTAAAAAGGGAAAAGCTCTCTAGATTATGTTGCACTTCCTTGCCATACCAGAGAATGCTTTGGTATTTCAATACCCCGTTTTGGCTAAAAGGCCAAAAACCTCAGTGGTATGTTCAAGGAAGCTGCAAGAATCAAAGATCAGTTACAGCATCAACATTTTGGCCCAAAATCTAATCTTTATCCTGTTTCTCTGTAACATCTGTGTGTCAAATGCAGATGTTCAGTCATCTCTGCCAACCTTGCTCAAACACTTCCAGATTTTAAAAAGTAGTTGATTTTAATTTCTGCCAATTTTTGGATAAGCTCTGATAAATCCAAACTGATTTCAAATTACAAAGATGATTCAAACTGAAAGTACACTAAAATACACTGCAACAAATAATTCTATTTCCTCTACCAATGCCCTAAGCCCCAGGGTCTGTGCAACAACCACTCCTTTATTCAATCTGCTTCATCCTTCAATGAAGCAGATTAATTTAATAATTTCAATATAGGGAATTTTGTTTCTTACTAGTCCCTACAAGTTGGAGTTCTCAGTACATAGACCCTAGACACTGACAAATTGAAAGTTTATTCAAAAGGAGAGCAATGGAAAGACCAAGGGAAATCATGACACTCATCAGTTGCTGTGGCAGCTCTGCTGCTCTTGGCACTCAGAAGAGCAGACAGGGGGTCAGATCTGAAGGCATCATTCCCTGAGACAGACTGAAATGTGCAGGGAAGCTGAAGACATTGAAGCACTGTGAACTCTTCCTTTGGACATCACACTGTAAAGGGAAAATAATTGAATTAGTCTGAGGCTTGGTTGATGTTAACGTTTTCAGTGAGAGGAGTCAACTTACAAGTTTCTGCAACCTTCAGTCCTTGCTGACATAAAGTAATAGTTTGTTCCTTGCAGTATTTTAGTCACTTAACATTCCAGACACACTGTTTGAAGTACCTTGGGATCAAAACCACTCCCTAGATAAGCATAGGCTCCTAACATAGACGGATGCTATTTACCAGTGATGCCCTTTCTTCCAGTCTCACTTTAAAATGAGATGTCTGTTGGTAAAAATCCACCAGACTGACAGCTTTATAGACTGCAGCTCTTACCCACATGACAAGAATACTGCAAATTGCAGGACCCAGTCATCCTTGACACACTTTCCAAACTGATGCTTACCAGGAAGGAGCAGCCTCACTGGAGAAAAGTTCACTCATTGCAACACTCATTCAATTTATAATTCGTTTTTAAAAGGTGTTAATTGGTATTCTAAAGTAAGCAACAAGTTACTTTGGGACAGGAGTTGGAGCACAAAAATGCTGAAGAGAGCACCAGCATAGTATTTAAGTATTTATCTTACTTAACTTGAAGTATCTTCACCACAGAGATGAGCTACTTGTCCAGAAGCCCTTCACAGCATAGGGACTAAGCAGAACTTTCTAGAAGGATTTGTGTCAGGTAAATTGGATCTTACATGCCTTGTTTACATGCACATACCTACATTGCAAGAACCTGATTTTTGACTGATAAATCCTATTCCAAATGACATTTAAATAGACAGAATTTCCTTTTGGTTTTGTTGGTCTATGTCAAATTCAAAGTTATGATTACAAAGGAAGAAAAAAGTAGTATGCTGCAATTAAACTATGCTTTTGAGAGATGCTGTCAGACCACTTGAAGTGCTAAGCTGCTATTTCAGAATGGATAATAATAATAATAATAAAAAGAAAAAAGGAATATGTTTTGCAGATAGAGTGCCCAGTTTTCAGAATCTTAAACCGGTATTAATATTACGTATTTTACCTGCAGAGCACAAGTAATATTCATGCAATTTCATAAACAAATAAAGGTGACAGGCCTTGACTTCAGAGCTTAAAATATTAATGAGACTAAACATAGAAAGTGATGACAACAAATGAAGGATAAAGTGGGTCATGGAAGAAATAGGTCACAACAGTGTAACAGCACAAGAGAAGCCCTTTGGAGTGGCTACACCTCTTCTGCTTTGGCTCCTCCAGCTATTTTGTATGTGTGAAGACAGTGATAGGAAGAAAAGTCAAAGACCTTGTCCAGGAAGAAAGAATGCCAGAATTGGCTCCATCAGTTTCAGGAGTTCACCAGTCTCACCTCAAGCCACTGTACCAAATTACTTTCCGAAGAGCTCACAACAGCGGAACAAGTAAAACTCTGAAAGCATATTAAAGTAAACCGTTCACTGCTCCTCTTCTTATTGAAAGAGGTTAAAGCAACTTAAATAGAATTTCAATCAATCATTCCCATCCTGATGGACAAATTTCAGTCCAATGTAATTGGAAATGGCAGTTAAAAAATCTTGATAAAAGGGATTTAGATGAGAGTGCTAACAAAGAGCAGTAAAAACTGACATGTCTAATGCAAGATTGTTTTTACTTTTATCCCCACAGTAATTTTCTAACTCAACTATTGAATTTCTCATAATATCTTGAGGGATGCTGTGAAACCTGCTATTCAGCTGCTCTAAAGGAATCCTTATTGTCTGAAACAAGGAGACACATTCAGTTCATGAACCTAAACTAAATTTCTTTTTTTGCTTCCAAGATTTTTTTGGAAATATTTTCCTCATATAATTTCAAATTACAGATCCATTTCACCTCAGGCTTACAACCATGTTTTCAGGATGTTCTGGGAGAAGATGATTGATTAGGTGCCAGACAGAACACAAGCTGCATTGAGCATGGCCATCTAACCCCTTCACAGTTAATCATGGTGTCTTCTAGGATGATTTGTTGATGACTCCCCTCACACAGCACAACAATCATCTCCTCAAGTCCTTAAGATCACTACTATTTGTGACCCTTCTAAACTGATACCCCTTGAAATGACCTAAGACCATTGTGAAGGAATCACACATATGACCTTCAGCGAGGGGTGATGGCATAGGGTTACAGATACAGCTTCAACCAAAAGACGCACAACACGCTGTGTGATAAGAGTATTTTTCTACAGCTTCATTAGCCAGACAGCCACAGGAAGCAGCAAAGTGGGCAATATCTGAGTATGAACTGACCATGTGCTGGTCAACAGCAGCTGAACATAACCCAGTGTGTGCCCAGGTGGTCAAGAAGGCCAGTGGCATCCTGGCTTGTGTAAGCAATAGTGTGGCCAGCAGAACCAGGGCAGGGATTGTCCTCCTGTCCTCAGCACTGGTGAGGCCACAGCTCGAGTGCTCTGTCCAGTCCTGGGCCCCTCACTGCAAGAAAGACACTGAGGTGTGGAGTGAGTCCAGAGAAGGGCAACAGAGCTGGGGAAGGGTCTGGAGCACAAGTCCTGTGAGGGGCAGCCGAGGGAGCTGGGGTTGCTTGTGCTGAAGAAAGAGAAGCTCAGGGGAGACCTTATCCCTCTCTACAATTGCCTGGCTGTAGCCAGGTGGGGGCCAGTCTTTTCTCTCAGACAACCTGTGACAGGAGAAGAGGACATGGCCTCAAGCTGCACCAGGGAAGGTTTAGTTAGGAAACCACAAAGAATTTTTTCGTAGAAAGGGTTGTTAAGCATTGCAATGGACTTCTCAGGGAGGTGGTGGAGTCACCATCCCTGAAGGTGTCCAAGAAATAACCGGATGTCACAGTCAGTGCCATGGTCTATTTGACACGATGTTGCTCAGTCATAGGTTGGACTCAAGGATCTTTGAGGTCTTTTCTGACCTAAATGATCCTATGATTCTGTGATATGTGCAAACTGGAGATATGATGTAGTGAGAAGATAGGTGACAGGAGAGATGGAACTGATGTGATTAAGGTATAAAGCATGTGTATATACTATGGTTCCATATACCACATGGAAAACTGATTATCTTTATAAAGTAGCAGAAATCATGTCTACATTTTTAAGAAGCAAGTGAACAGCAATAATACATTGCTCCACAGAATGGAGCAAACCCTACAACATAAACTAGAGGGATAGTACAGTCATAAATTCTATTTCTTTGTATCTTATATGTTAAAATAAAAACTAATCAGTGAAATCTGAAACCAAAGAAGCCCACATTGCACTGAATTTCTTGTTGCTAGGCATCATTTGTTCATACTGTGATGTGAGGTGTTTTGCTTCTAGTGTCAAAAAAGGTAGTAAGATTCTCCCACCTTGTAAACATTTAATCAGGCAGTAGAACAGATAAGCAAGTGCTGAAAAGAAGACTGACTAAATTCATCTTCCTTTTAAATTCCAGGAGAATACCATAATCCAATCCTGTAAAACAGATCATTCCCTGTGATCCTGTTCATGCCTTTATGCTACTGGCTTTGTTCTCAAGCTATCCGGATGGCTCCTATTCACTTAACCTTGTTTTGAGCACGGTAGTTTGGATTTCACTGTAGTAGGTTGTTGTGGTTTAATCCCAGTCAGCAGCAGCTGCTTGCTCATTCCGCCTTTGTGGGATGGGGAGAAAATGGGGTGAAAGTGAGAAAACTCATGGGCTAAGATAAACACAGTTTAATAAGTAAAACTAAAGCCATGCATGCAAGCAAAACAAATCAAGGAATTCATTCACCAATCCTGATGGGCAGGCAGGTGTTCAGACATCTCCAGGAAAGCAGGGCACCATCACATGTAATGTGACATGGGCAGACAACACCATCACTCCAAAGGTCCATCCCTTCCTTCTTGTTCTCCCAGATTTATATGCTGAGCATGACATCAGATAGTGTGGGATAACCTTCCGGTCAGTTGTGGGCAACTCTTCTGGCTGTGTCCCCTCCCAGCTCTCTAAGCATCTCTCCTCACTGGTGGGGTGGTGTGAAGAGCAGAAAAGGCCTTGACTCTGTTTAAGCACTGCTCGGCAGTAACTGAAACATCCCTGTTACTAACACTGTTCCCAGCACAAATCCAAAACACAGCCCCATACCAGCTGAAGAAAATAACTCTATCCCAGCCAAACCCAGCAAGCACACACTTCAGCAAGTCATTTAGTTCCAACCTGAATGTGCCAAGAAATGGCGAAGACATCCTTTCCCTGAAAGTTGTTCCCAAATTATTCATTCAGACTGCTTTCAAAACTGCGTGTGACTCACTCTAGGTTCCAGCTACCTGTACCTTCTGCCTTCTCTTTCTCCCCAGTAAAAGATCTTTCAATATCTAATCAATTCCCTTATATAATTACACTATAATCCTCTTATTTTGAGTATCTCTTGGATAAGCTAAATCCATCAAGCTCTGTGTGAATATCACAAAAGGCTTTTCCAGTAGACTCAAAATAATTTTCATATGATCTCCAGCATGTCAACATCCTTTAGGAAATGCGGACATTGCAAATAGAATTCAAATAATCTAAATTTTGTTGTCTAAAACACAGATGTCTTGTCTAACATAATAGTTCTGGCTCTCTATCCCATCAACAAAGTGAAACAGACAGTGCCAGGAGACAATTATTCCCACCTCTCTCAGGCATCTAGGAAGGCTGGATGCAATATGAAGGTGCCTAATTAAATGCACAGGATGTCTAAACAGCTAGTTCAGACTATATTCCTTTCTGTTAAATCATGAGAGCTAGTTGAGATGTGTAGCAACACAGAACTGTACAAATTCTCATATCAAGCAGAGAAGATATCACCACCCACTCATTCTACTGCTAATACACCCATCAATAGAAGTAGATTTTTCCACTCGGAATTTATATTCAATTCGTCCTTTGCTACAAGCACAAAATCCATTTTTAGAGTCACGTTTACAGCATATGTTCACACATTCTGTAAATAAGCCTATGTACTCCCAGCTTCCGTATGTGGGTGGCTGTTTTTTAATTCAGTTGTTACAAAAATTCATGCTGTGTAAAGAAGATCAGTGTCTCAGACAGCTCCATCAAGACTCCCTTACTACTGTGTCCTTCTTATTGTTATACATATTTTTGCAACTCTTCATGCTGGTCTGGGCCTAGAAATGCAATATACACAAGGATGCAGGGTGCTGCCAGTAATATTCACAGTGATGTCTCTGCTTTGGAAAGATTACAAAATAGAACAGTTCGTCTGTTCATCATTCATTGCAAATGGTGTAATATCCCATACTGCTTCAGTTCTGAGAACATTAGAAAGAAGGAAACAAACAACATCACCAGTGAGTTCGAAGCTTGTGTTTCACACATTCAGGTCTTTCAAAGGGGTCATTATCCCAAATCAATAAGAGAGGATTTAAATGAGAAGAGGACGCAGTAATCTCAGATCAGTTGGAATGATGACCATGGTAGGATGGCTTTTCTTAATCCGAAGTTTCATACAGCAAGGTCACACTTGTTATGGTCTTGCCCAGACAAAACATCTGCTGAGATAACTCCAGCTTCTTACACATAATCCCAGCAGTTTAAGCAGAAAATACCAGAAGCTGCTGCAGTTAAAAATACGCTCTGTACAAATAAAGTGGCTTGCAGAACTGTGGCTCCTTTTAAATAATACAGAGGACTAATATTAATCTGACTGCAGCTTCTCACAGATAAGCCTGGAAAAGCTCCTACATTACCACACCAAACTGAAGCTCATTTTGATATGGAAGAAATGTAACAAAAGCGTGCAGAAATGCCACTTCTTAAGTCAGCATTCTTAGATATCTGTGTTGAACATCACCACGCTCAATGGTGACATTGTCAAAGCTCAGAAGAACACTCCTGAAGCATTTTACATGATTTTTAAAAGCAGTCTCCTCCTCACTGAAAGGATTAAAATTATTTAGATGAACCATCTCTGCCAGAGCAAGAGAAAGATTGCTATGTATCTTATTTTTATTTACTAGACAGAGGAGTTTCATAACATAACTTCTTGATGGCAGCTCTTTTTCACATCTTACAGAATCACTTTTAAGAAAACAGCTTGTCTTTCAAAATAGTATTTGCCACTGGGGGAGTGTTTTGTTTCTGATTCTGGAGAATAAGAACAAAGAGCAAGCTGTTTCTGGAGAATAGAACTGAAACTGAACGTAAGTGAAAAAAATTCAATTCCTGTGTCTTTTTTAATGGGGCCAGAAATACATTGTTTACATAAACCGCCAAATTGAGAACATGAATGCCTAGATATCTGAGCTAAAAGGTTTAATCCACAGTTCAGTACTGGGTTCAGTTTTACTATTGTACTCAGGAGTAGAACAGACATTGAACTTCATGAAAATGTCTAATGTGACAGGCACAAAGTGACTCCAGAAATACGCAACATTATTTCAGGCCCTAGCACCGTGAGCCTCTGCTCCCTGCAGCCACTCCCATGCCAGATAAGGCTGAGAGGATGTGTGCAGTCCCCACCCATTCCCATGAAAATTCTACACTTTTAATTACACAGCAGATCAATCTGGTTTGGAATAAACTGGTGGATTTTGTCTTGAAGTGAATTTAGCTGAAAAAGAGCAGTCTTCTGTAGAACTTATAGAATTTCTTACAGATTCTAAGTGGGTCTGTGTGTCCTGGGAAAAGTATAATGGACAAATCAATTCATCACAGCTTTTGTTATGGTATGTAAGTAAAATTACCACAATCTGCCATATCTTTGAGCACCATAAACAGAAACAACTCTACTGGCTACCATTTAATCTACCCACTGATTCTGCATCCCTGTCTGTGCTTGGCAGTAGCTGCTCTACTCAGATGTTGATCTTCATGACCATGTCAGAGCTAACAAATAATGTAGGCAAAGCACTCTTTAAAAAATGCTCTTTTGTCCCAAAGCAGGGTGACTTTACCCAGTGTGTTGGGTTGACCCTGGATGGGCACCAGATGCTCATCAGGTGCTCTATCACTTCTCTTCAGAGGCAGACCGGAGAGAGAAAAAGATTCATGGGTCATGATACAGGCAGGGAGAGATCATTCACCAGTTCCTGTCATGGGCAACACAGACTTGGCTTGGGGAAATTAATTTAATTTAAGTCAAATCGGAGTAGGGTAAAGAGAAATAAAACCAAATCTTAAAAAACACCTTCCACTCCCTGCCCTCCCCTTCTTCTTCCCAGGCTCAACTTTGTTCCTGATTTCTCTACCTCCTCTTTCCCAATGGTGCAGGGGGACAGGGAATGGGGGCTCTGGTCAGTTTATCACTCCTCAGGAGGAAGACTCCTCACATTTCTTTCCCTGCTCCAGCATGGGGTCTCTCCCTCGGGAGACAGTCCTCCATGAACTTTTCCAATGTGGGTGCTTCCTATAGGCTGCAGTCCTTCATGAATTGCTTCATGGGGTCACAAGTCCTGGCAACAAACCTGCTCCAGCATGTGCTTCTCTCTCTGTGGGGCCACAGATCCTGCCAGGAGCCTGCTCCTGCAAGGGCTTTCCATGGATCACAGCCTCTCTTGTGCTCTGGTGTGGGTCTCCTCCATGGGCTGCGGGTGGATCTCTGCACCCCGTGGTCCTGCATGGGCTGCAGGGGAACCTCAGCTCTGGCATCAGCAACACCTCCTCCTCCTCTTTCGCTGACCTTGGGGTCTGCAGGGTTATTGCCTTCACATATTCTCACTCCTATCTCTGGCTGCAATTCTGCAGGTGTTTTTTTTTGCCCCTTATCCAATACCTTATTCCAGAGGCGCTACCACTGTCACTGATGGTAGTGACAGCAGTGGGCCCATCTCAGAGCTGGCTCTGTTGGCTCTGTTGGACAGGGAGAAAGTTTCTAGCATCTTCTCACAGCAGCCACCCCTGCAGCAGTCCCACTACCAAAACCTCACCATGCAAACTAGGTACACATGGAGTGCCCACTGTGAGCCTTGTCTGGGAACGCGCGGTTTGAATGAGCTGAAGCTGTTCCATGAAGCATGCTCAATAACCAAATGACAGAGATGGTCTTCCAGAGGGCGTTCAATTCCCTTGTGTCTGGCTATGACTGGCACTGTAGGTGTAGACTGGAGGACCTGAAAAGCAAAATTTCTCACTGCTAAGCAAAGCTGGATGAAAAAACAAGTACATAACCTGTAGCATGGCTTGACACCTGCTCCCTTAGAAAATTTGGGTTCTAATTTTATTTCCATTAGAATCTACTCAGACTTAGAGAGGACGTGTTTTTCATTAAGCCATTTATTAATGTTATTAGTTTTGAAGTTCTTAGCTTAGACCGTCTTAGCTTAGAACCAACTGTCTTAGTCAGTTCACGAATAAGAGAGACATACAGTGTGAGCATTAACTTTTATTTCAAACCTTTATATTAAGAACAGAGACTTTCAGATTACATAGGTGTGTACCTATGGGGACGCTGAGTAACGTTATCAGACAATATCCTATCCCTCCTGTTCTATGCTCTAGCTGTGGAGCAAAGGAGTTGTATTTAATATTGATAACATGGTATTAAAAAGACTGGGTTTGGGTGGCTTCAGCATGTGTTTCTTAAAAATTAAATTATGTTTTTATTTTAAAGAGATAACAAAGAAATAGTAGTGTGTCCTGGTTTTGGCTAAGGTAGAGTTAATTTTCTTCACAGTAGCTGGTATGGGGCTGTGTTTTGGATTTGTGCTGGAAAGTGTTAATAACAGGGATGTTTTAGTTATTGCTGACCAGTGTTTAAACAGAGTCAAGGCCTTTTCTGCTCCTCACGCCACCCCACCAGCGAGGAGGCTGAGGGTGCACAAGGACATGGGAGGGGACACAGCCAGGATGGGTGATGCCAGCTACCACAGAGACATCCCATACCATATGGCAACATGCTCAGCATATAAAGTTGCAGGAAGAAGAAGGAAGGGAAGGGATTTTTGCACTGATGGCATTTGTCTTCCCAAGTCACTGTTACACGTAATGGGGCCCTGCTCTCCTGGGGATGGCTGAACTGACGAACTGGTGAATGAATTCTTCAGTTTGCTTTGCTTGCATGTGTGGTTTTTGTTTCACCTGTTAAACTGTCTCTATTTCAACCCACAAGTTTTTTCACTCAGCCTTCTGATTCTCTTCCCTGTCCCACTGGGGAAAAGTGAATGAGTGGATGTGGGGCTTTGTTGCCAGCTGGAGTTAAACCATAACACAGTGACAAAGAAAATATCCCTAGGGAAGGATGTGAATGAAATTCCAGATGGAATTGAGAAAGGCAAAATGCAGCTGTCCCAGTCTCACACAAAGGGACCTGATACGGTGGTATATTCTCATCTTGGCAGCTATTTCCAGACTTCACTTTGCTGCTCTACACTATTTGTTTCTCCTAGAAAGCCAAGGCATGCAGCAGAGCAGCTATTGTGCCAATACAGAACAGAAACACAGGATTCATCCCAAGAGGTTGAAGATGAGATCTAAAATAGATGCATCTATTTATTTAGGCAGGATGTAAAGAGGCAAACCACAAATGCCTACTTTTCCTTGCAAACACTTCCTTAGGGACCCAAAGCTGGCTGAGGCACACCTCTGACCTGTATTACATGTTTTTACAAACAGGCTGATAAGTATCAGCCATAGACTCTTCTTGCTAGAGCTCCACACCAAGACCTTGTTTTTCATGCTATTCAACAGCTAATACATGCCCTTCCTGCCCCCAAATTGTCTTTACTCAGTTAGTTACTTCCATTATGAAAAGCT
The DNA here is from genome assembly GCA_013390105.1 of Tichodroma muraria. Taxonomy (NCBI): domain Eukaryota; kingdom Metazoa; phylum Chordata; class Aves; order Passeriformes; family Sittidae; genus Tichodroma; species Tichodroma muraria. The sequence continues at coordinate 21,942 of WAAG01055635.1, read as the reverse complement.
AAGCATAGTACTTTTTTAATGTTAAATCTATGCATTCACTTGTCAGGTGGGTCAAAAACAAAGGAAGGTTATGCATGTACAATAATTGGTTTTTGTAGGTGGGTCATGCCCTTGATTTTCTTCTGAATGTAGATTTTACTTCAAATATTTTGCTCAGGTTCCTTTACGCTTTTTTCTGCTACCTGCTGTAAGAGTTAAAAACTCAAATTTCCTTTGATTTAAGCTGTAAACAGACAGGTTAGAATAAAGGAAAGCATTGGGAGACACCAAATGAGCCAGCTTTCTGTCACTCTTTTCAGGCTGATTACAAGCCTCACACTGTGCTATGCACCCTTGGAGTATTTTACAAAAGATTTAAAATCCGTTGAAAAGGTAAATTAAATTCATCCAGAAAAAAAAAGAAAGAAAAAGAAAGGAACATTTTTTTGACAGTCTTTGTTCTACCCAGACAAGGTACTGCTTTGGTATCATTTACAGTCTGCATGCACAGTGAAGCATGCTGGCATTCTGAATGGCTTTAATACAGTATCACTGTACTTGGGAGACATCCTAGCCTGCACCAGGCTTTGCCATGTTGGAGTCACCCTCCCCTCCAAATGGTTGTTGCTGCTTAGTGATTAAAAAAAAAGCCATTTTTTCAGCCTTCTCACAAAGCATGTATATTATTGTATGAAAAGTCTCATTAAAAAATAGGATTTTAACCATTTTTCATTTGCCAGAATTTAAGACTGAAAAATAACAGGAATGCTACAAATAGTGTTAATACAATTTTAATCTCTGGTTTCTTTCAATCTTCCACATATCTGAGGTAGAATTGTTTCTCCTGAAGAATAAAGCGTTCAAATACATATTTTGTGTTTTCCCTGCTGTGTTAATGAAACCGGGCAGGTTCTAAGGAAATTGAATTAGTCTCCTCTTTAAATATTCATTAATTTAAACAGGAGGACTGGAAAATTGGTCACTAGCTATTCAGTAAACAGCACTCTCAAATTGGCTGTCCCTATAATTGCTATGATTTTTTAAAATAACATTGATTTCTTTATGCAGTGAAATAACATATTGATACAAGCATATTCAGGACCATTAGTATGATTATTGTTCAGCTATTGTCTGTAGGGCTCCTGCTTAAAAATGATAGCTTGATATGACCTTGTTTTGAGAAGATATTAAATAATATTTCTCTATCAAACTAGTAGCAAACCTCAGGGAGCCCACAGCCATAAACACTGTAAAGTTTAAAACACAAAAGATGTAAGCACATTGGGAAAACATACACTAAATCCTATTCTGATGAAACAAACTCTGGAATGTATGATTCTTGACTATGGACCTTATGCTGTTCGTTAGGTGCTTTTTAAAATGTGACTTTTATTGAGGGTACCTGTAACACAGACCAGATATATTTCTGTCCTGGAGTTCCTGGACAGACATTTATGAACACGCCCACAGAGTCTGTGATGGCCAGGGTGTAGCCAGGCTGCCACACATGTACTGCTCAACTGACAGGCATTTCCAGAGTAAGTCTGAGGTCTCCTCCATGTGTTGGGCTTACTGAGGAAGCACTGACCATCTGTCCAAAAAATGAGCTGTATTATCCGGCCCCTCACCTTTCCAGCACCAAAGAGCTGAGCTGTGTATGTGTAAGGGACACCTATGAGCAATTTGGGGAGGATTGGAGAGGTGCCTGTCCAATTTTTTACTTAGCTGGCTCTTTGTTGGTCACTGGCTGCTTTCATACAATGATGAATGATACTGTCCAGTATGTTAAAGGGAAATTTCAGAAGACAAATGAGAAAGACAAATATAAGTTACAAAAATAATCTTACGTCATAACCTTTACAGGAACACACTTCTTTACTAGTGAAAAGAAAGGAAACCAGAATGTATACCTTCCAATATTACATTTTCTGCTATATATGTTGTACATATTATGGTTGGCTGCATCTACCCACAACAGCTTCTTCAAGTTCCTGCATAGGAATGTGAATCTTCTTTAACAGCAACTTTGAACAAGTTGGGAATGGAGGAGTGAAGTTGAAGCTGAGAAGAAGGTAGGGCTTTTGGATGGTTTAGGTTTTGTCTTTGTTTATCATCATCCAACTCTATTGTGGCTGGCAATAAATTAATCTTCCCCACGTTCAGTATATTTTGCACATGATGGTAATTGGTGAGCAACTTCCCTGTCCTTATCTCAACCCATGAGCATTATTTTCCCTCCTATCTTGTTGAGGATGGGCAGTGAGAGAATGGCTGGTTTGGTATCTAGCAGCTGGCCAAGGTCAACCCATCAGATAGGGGTGTGGAGAAAATACAGGATCTTCACTCAGCTAGATATTTACCACAGGGCATAAAAACATCCCCTAGCAACCTCTTTTTAACTAACTCTCCCAATCCCTTGCCTCGCTTCCCCTACATGTTTGTTTATGTTTATGGAGGAAGTAGTTCTATGAATATCCATTTCCTTCTTGTGCTTAGGGTTCTGTTGATGAAGACACGTAGCCTGGTAATGCTTTGAGATGCCACCATCTGCCTCAGCTAGACAATACTGCTGGAAAGCAATGTGGAACCTGAAGGTAAAACAAAGCTTCCCAGGAAACAGGCAAACCAAGGGGACAACTCATTTCCACAAGCAAAAGGCAATTACCCAGGGCTGGAACTCAGGTAAATGTAGCAGGTTATGGCATTTTGTTCAGTGGGTGAAAACACTTAACAAAAAACTCCTTCCTTGCTGCTAGGAGCTTTCCATGTGATAGGCCGCCCACATAGCTGTAGATAAAAGTGCTTTAGGAGTCTGTAAAGATTTAGAAAGCTGTATTTTTGCAATATCTAGCACAACCATAGACTAGGTGATTTCTTTCCTCTTTGGAACTGTCCAAGTACATTTTGAAGCATTTGCAGACTGCTACAATGTTTTTTCATTCAATTTGTCTTCTTTCGGTTAACAGTGTGAGTCTGTTTAATATTTCTTTATAAACTATATTTTTAGCCGTCTCAGCACTCTTGTGGCTCCACATCATCCCCAAAGCTGAGTACAAAACCTTGGCTTGAGATCTCCAGGTAATCCTTTCAGCATTATTCAGTATTATTAAGGTTCAGTTACTGTAGCTCTACAAATCTGTTTGTATGACCTATCACTAAATTACCTGAGCTCAGTTTCCTTCATGCTTCTGTGAAGGTAGATCTGCTTATTTTTGTTTGTCCTCATATCATAGTTTCATGGAATAATTCCATTTAGAAGGGACCTTGGGGCTGCTCAGCCTCTGCAAAGAGCCTGTAGATCTCTTGCTCACTCGTCCTGACAGTGTGCAGCTGCTCACCTCCTCTGCAACTCCTTTGCTTGCCAAAGCTCCCGCTGCATGTCCTGCCACAAGGACACCATCACTGTCCCCCACCTGAGCCCCAGGGCAGCAAGCAGGCACTGCCTGGTGCCGTACCTGAGACTTGGCATCCTCCCACATAAATCTACCTGGAATGAGGTCTCCTGGCTGAGGGCCAGGCTTCCTCCCAGGTAAGAGACCATGTCCCATGGTGCCTCACGACTGTTTTGGGATTATGCATATAAAACCTTTTTGGTTTTGGCTTTATAGACACACCATTTGTACGTTTTGGTTCTTCCAGTTGTCTGAAAAAGGCTTTTTCTACTTCTTCCTGTGGTCAGTAGCAGACATCCATCACAATGTCATCCATGATGATCTACTTTCTAACCCTGACCCATAAGCTCTCAGCTGGCTCATCGCCCTCCCCAAGGCAGAGACAGCTGCACACCCCTTGGTCTCTCGTATAAAGGCAACTCCCAGTTGTTCTGATTTCCCAGAAAATGTATGGGGTCTTGCCCTACCACACTGTCATGTAGACTGACCTTACTTGTGAGCATACTATTAGGATGGCTCCATTTCTTCTCCTTTCTGCCTTATATTGGATATAAGATCTCTTGTCCGTATAACCCCACATCCCTTCCTTGCCAATCACTTCCTCACTTAATTGTAGGTCATCATCACTTCTCTCCTCCACCACTTCTAACGTAAAGCTTCTCTTCCCCAGGCTGGCCAGCACATTGGCAAAGACGTTTCTTCCCTATTTGGTCAGAGGAATCAAACCTCTTCCCAGAAGTTCTTGATCATCAGAAAGGCTTCCAACGTCTTGAAGACAAATCTTTCCTGTTGCCACCAGCTATGCAATCCCTTGTGGACATATAGGATTCCTCCACTCTGCCTCAAGACCTTCCCCTCACTGATGGTACCAAGAATACAGTGCTTTGGCTTCTGTGCCCTTGGCTACCACCCTTGGATCCATGTAGTCATGCTTGATATGCTCCATGTCTCCCTTGACCTCACTGCTGCCCCCATGGAAGAGCAGCAGTAGGTAAAAGTCCCAAAGCTGACAAGACTTGGGAGTCTCTCCTCAACACCCCAGATCAAAAAGTCCCCAGCAAACCTCCTCTAATTAACTTGCAGCTTTATCTCCAGGGAGCTCTCAGGAGTCTCCGTAAGATCCCAGGATTTCACAGATCTCGAAGCTGAAGGCAGCACTGGCTGTTGGCTGCCTGTGTTACCTGTGCCATTGGGTGTCTCCTGCCCTGGCTCCCTGGAAGTGCCATGCACAAGGATGAAGGCAGGAGATTCGCACCCCTGAGGTCTTTGGGGCAGTAAGAGACCCTGGGTGGGAGGGACTGTGCTGGCAGGGCCTGCGTCCTCACAGGGAGGCTCAGGCTTGGCTCTGCAGCTGGGCTCACCCTATCTTTGCCCCAGACCAGAGGAAGAGCCAGGCCCCATATGAAAGGAGAAGAGCTGGGTTTTTTTTTTGGGGGGGAGCCTTCTATTTAATTTTTCATGACCTTTCTTGAAGAAAGTTATGGTTTTCCTTCCCAGTACCATTTTGTTTTGAATGATTGGCAATCTTTGCTGGCACTTGCCCAAAGGAAAAGGATGGCCTGATGGGGAGGGGAAGTGCTTCAACAATAAGCTCACGTGCCATCATGCTCAATATGCTTTCCATCTTGTACAAATGTAGGCGAGAAGCTCCTGCCTTTGAGACCTGACTGAAATCAGAAAGGAAACCCAAAAAGCTGTGAAGATGGTAACCTCTTTCCATGACAAAATTGAAAGAACAGATGAAGAACAAATTCATAGTTCAAAGTTTTGAAAAGAGGTAAACAAATTGGCAGAGTGTGGAGGAGATAATTCTGGACTTACTGCATCAAGAATATATTGGTACACCACTGATCTCAGAAGGCCTGTTTAGTGAAATGAAACACATCCAGCCAAGAGCTTGGCTTAGCCTCTATACTTCTAAAAACACCTGGAGGTAACTCAAGCTAACAACAATTCAATCAGTGTCTTTCCTACAGCTCAGACAAAAGTTTTTAAAAGATGATAATTCTGAAAACCTGGATGCAGAAAGCCCTGGGCTGGCTGTTGGTCTGTTAGTTATGATAACATTGCCTGATTTAGACATAAACAGCTGAAGAAATGACCTTATTTTTACATTGAAAAAATGTTATCAGATGTGACTAATTGGAGACTAGAGGCAGGAAAGGGCTTAGAGGCACAGTAATTGTTCTTGTCTGATCAGAAGGATCAAAAAAGAATCCCTTAGATAAATTAAAAATTAGATTCTTGTGGCATATTGATCATAAGACCGATCTTTTCTGGACATGCCTGGACAATATGCTGAATATGTTTAAATACAGTCCTGTTACCAAGGATTTGAAGGATTTGTTCTCTTAACTACACATCTTGCTCTATATAATGGTCATGTTTCCATTTGTCTGCTCAACAGCAGCACTTAAAAAAGATACAATTCTACTGTTCTTTCAGGAACAGTGGCTGTGTTATCTGGCTGTGGAAAATCTCTGTTTATAGGTATTTCAGTGCTATGAATCTGAGTGAATTATTGCTAACAATGATTTTCAATGGAATAATTTCATTTCAAGACCACATTGACCCTCTGTTTAATGGCTGAGGATGCATAAAGACCCACTCACTCAGACACTGAGTCTCCTGTGGCATCAAGCCCAGACTACTGAGGCTGAAGAGTGGGAGACCTTTGGGAAGCCCAGCACAACTGGCTGGGCTAGCACCAGCCTGCCCTCTTCACCCTCTGAAACCTGTCACCAGTCAGGACTTGTGCCTGGGAATGTCTGAGCTGCTACTGGAAACTGGAGGTCTGGGTGAGCTCGTCTGATCAGGAAAAAGAGACAATGCTGCTGTCCACTTTATCTTTCCCTCTGTCTGCACATGCCAGCATTTCTAAAATAGGACTGTATTTTTCCCTTCTGCCACAAAATGCAATACAAAGTGAATAAACTTACAGTTTTGTGATGGAGCATTTTCAAAATGCCTTTGGAAAATTCATGATAAAGGAACTTCTTTAATATTACACAGTCTCCTTCAGGAAAGGCCTCTGTGAGGGACAGATCCCGGTGTACATGCATGAGGCATTCAGAGCGGGAGGTGTCTAGGAAGAACAGCTGGGATTCCCTTCTTTAATGTGTGCCTGGAGATTTGTTGTTTTTTCAGCTACAGTGATATTTCACCAGAGGGACATAAAAACTGGTAAAATGGATGAAGTCAATGTCAGGTTGAAAAATTCCCAGTTCATCCTCTTGAACTTGAAGAGCGATACCACTTGATAAGGGAAGAAAGATTTGAAAATGCTTTGTCTCTACGAAGTTTCCTTCCCAGCACTCCTGCTCTGTCAGGGCTCTTCTGTCACCTTGAGAAAGGGATGCTGAATAACTACCGACACGAAGCACTCACTTCAACAGAGCATTTCTCTCTCACAATGGTTTTCAAATCTTCTACTGTGCAGGCAGCTGCTTTGAGTGGCTGAACCCGTTTGAACCTTGCCCAGGATCCACTCTTCTCCATTTGCCTTCACAGCTGCACAGACACATTTCAGAGACAAACCCTGATCCTGGAGAGTGGAACAGGGCACTCCAGAGTGGGACCATCCCAGCCACAGGTTGGTTTTGCTCTGGGCCTATTTGGAGAAGCATCAATGTTTCACATAGGCTGTGCCTTCTGTGCCTCTTTCTGTTCCTCCAGCTGAACTCTCCCTTCTTAATGGATGCACAGCCAGCTCACACTATGCTGAGAGAGCTGACAGAAAGAGCTGAGTTTCCTTCTTTGCTTCTTGATTTAACTTCACCATGGTGCCTGAGTTATATATACCAACTTGGTCTTCTCCTCAGTGTCCTCTTAACACACTAGTTCCCGAGCAGTCTCAACATTGAAGATATTTCTGTCCCCATTACAGGCTTTTCTAGAGGGTACCTTGCTAATATAATCTGTCCTGTGCCAGATCTTTTCATTCCTCTCTGCTGTAGCTTTTATTACCCATTTCTGCTAACTAGTGACAGCAAAGCCAGCGCCACTCTCTGTCCTTTTGCTTTTGAGGCATTGCAGTCAGCCCAAGCAGGACATAAGATGTATTTTTGTCTGCTGCATAGCTAGGCACTCCATCTACTCTGGCATTCATGTCTTACTACACTATTTCTCAGCCTAACAGTTTTTGTAAATCAATGTACTACAAATACTAGTGAATCCCAGAAAAGAGAACCAGTATGGAAAGGAGGGAGG
>WAAG01055635.1:3452-14313 GCA_013390105.1 Tichodroma muraria | reverse complement strand
AAGGAAGGAAGGAAGGAAGGAAGGAAGGAAGGAAGGAAGGAAGGAAGGAAGGAAGGAAGGAAGGAAGTTTAATTAGTTTTAATGCCCCTCCAGAAGTAAAAACATTTGAAAGTAAAAGTACAACCAGTTGAACTTTCATATAATTACCAGATTGTGGTATCAGGAGAAGCATAATTTATCCTTTGGCTGAAAGGATAAAACCATGTTATCCCATTTCACAGATGAAGAACAGAAACTTAAAAGCCCAAACTCTTCCTGTCCCAATTTGAGCTTCCAACTGGGACAGCTGTGCTAGGAGCAGCACTATTCCCTTTGGCGTTCATGGAGCAAAACAGGCACCTCAGAGAACAGTTTCCTAAGGCAGCAACCACACTACTTACACAAATACACTCAACACTGACAACTCACTGTTTTCATAATCACACATAAGAATCCCAAACCCACAAACTGTCTCAAATCAGAAGACTTAAGACATGTACTCAGGAGTTCTTCCATCTTCTGCAGCTGTTAGGTAGAGGTGGGTCACAGATTTTCTTAACCATAAGACTCAAAAAAGAATTTTTTCAACTGTAAGATTCTGGAGTAATCTGACTTCTACTGACGTTAAGGTTTTCAGGAAAAAATGATGCACCTCTCACAAGCTTCACACAAGACTAAAGATGGAGAGCTGGCAACTTTATATCTCCCCTCTCCAAATGATAGATTTGAAATGCCAGTTTTCCAGCAGGGCTTCCCTTGCCTGACTGAAAATATTTCTGCTGTTTCACGTAGCCAGCCTGACCTAAATGGTAATGCATGGCTGGCCAGCTGGTGTCAGATGCTCCCCCTGCCATTTGTTCCTGCCAAGACTCCACGCACAATTCGCTCTATTGAAAAGCCAGCTCATTTCCACTTGCAGCCAGCTCTATTCATATTCCTCTCAGAGTTAGTGACAATAAATATTATAAAATCACACAAATCCAGATGGTGTGGGTTGGAGCTGCCAGCTGTTCCACCACTTGTGAATTGCCTCTCTTGTCCTGCAGCTTGGCTTCCAGAGAAAGCATCTCATCAGTTTCCTATGGTCTCACTGCATTTCTTTACAAGCCATCCCCATCCCGAGATATTTTCAACTTTCACTGTAGATATATATAAAGGAGAGAGAGGCAAAGCAAACTAGAGACAGAAAATCACAGAATCCTTTACCTCAGAAATTGAGGATTATTTTTCAAACAATGACTTTAACCTCTCAACAGCTTCCCAGTTTTCATCCATGAAAAGAGACCACTTCAAGGATTTGGCTGATTTTCACTAGTTCTCTCTCACAGGAGACTTACATCTAAAAGAGAAGCAAAGGTTCTCTTATCTTGCCCATAGTTATCCTTGGAAAATCAGGAGGAAAACAGTGCCAAATGAACACAGACATTGAAATGCTGACATGACCTGTGTGAACAGCACTTTTTAAATCCTAAACACTGTGACAATTACCTCTTACTTATTTTTCTGCTCTGAGTTTTTCCATGAGTTTTGACTCTTTGAGCCTTTGTACCACCCTTTGAGGGGTGACATTTGCAGGCCCAATGCAGTCTGCAGGTGAGTGGAGCTACCATCCAAATGATTACCAGAGCTGGGAGAGAGGCTGTAACACAGCTATGGATAACGGGAGTGGCACTTATTTAGATGTGAACATATACGAGTGTCACTAGTTTCCTCCTCATATTGGGCTGTTTTCTGAGACTTTTTGTTGAAAAGGAATGCAGACAAGAGTGAGTGGAAGGCAAGGGAGGTGGGACAAGCCCAAAGTCAAGCAGAAAGAATAAGGAAAACCCAGAGTTTCTCAGTAAGAATAGGGAAAGAGAAAGCCTGAGGCCGGAAGCACAAGTAAATCCACTAACCATGGGTCATGATGTAAGTCAGCAGGCTCTTGGGCTGTGGTGCCAGAAGGGAGCAAGCACCAGAAGTGATGCAGGCACTCACAGCTGCTGCTCTGGCTGGTGCCATGGTCTGGGGCTGTGGTGGTGGGACAAGGGTGTTTGAAGAGGAAAAAATATTTTCAGGGGCTCTCAGGGCTCAGGATGGTGTCTGAGGAATCAGAGTGTTTTATCAGCAGCCTATCTCATTACATTTGCAGCAAACACTATGCAATTTCTTTGTTTAATTTCCTCTTTCCCTTGTCTAATCTTCAAAAAACAAAACAAAACAAAACAAAAAAAAAAGGTAATGAAGAGGCAGATCCAGACAAGCCATGAGCCAAGCCATCCAGTTAGGTTCAGTGAGGAGCATGGTTGGGCACATGCAAAGCCCAGGCATCTGTGCCTGAGCTTAATCCCAGCTCCACTGGAAGCACCCAGTGAGGGGTCTCATGGTTTCTCCCACAGCTCTTTTTGCATTGGTGTGATCACACATTACAGTGCTGCTCCGGGTCAGGGCTGCACTTGAACACAGACAACCAAACCCCCCATGGAATACTGCAGAGACTGTTGGTGCATTCAGGACCAAAAAACCAAAGAATCATAAGGGTAGTTGTTCCACTAAGGTTTACAAGTTTCCACCCCTGCAGAAATCCTGCTCAGAGTAGGCTCAGCTTTTAAATAAAGCTCTTAGTTCATGTTACAGGAAGGTAAAATTATATTTGTAGATCCATAAATGCATCAGATATTGAATGCAACACAAGCCACTTTTGAAACACTCATCATTTCTACTTATCTCCATGTCAGTAACATCCAGTCAGTTCTGGATGAGAAAGGGAGTAGGAGAGAAGGGGAGTGCCCACCTCTAGTCTGTACACACCCCATTTCACAATAGCATGAAAGCTCCTCTTCTCATTCTCAAGCCATTACTTAGAAAATATCCTTGGGTCAGAAACTCTCCAATTCAATACACTCCTTTCTGTGTCTGCTCTCTGTGCAGAACCTTGTAATATTTCATTAATTCCCAGCTGCCTCCTGATGCTGGAATTTTACCATCAGAGACTGCCCACAAGTGGGATATCAGGGATGCTGGAAACATTTCAGGTAAGAGATAAGACAATTTAGAATTAGGCAACCACCAAACTGGAGTTATCTTGTAAAAAATATCACATTTGATATGGTATTTTAAAAATTCTATATTTTTATTTTATACCAAAGGATTCAGTCAGCAAAATCCTATTTTTACCTTTGCTTTTAGTCTTCTTATACCAAAACACTGGGATTTATATAATTTCCCAAATTATTTCTGAAAAAAGTATATGATGCCCACTGGGATTTACTCAGGTGCCAATGGGAAAGTCATCTCTGACACAGCTTTCATCCTTTATCTAATTTCAACAAACACATCCCAGAGGAAACAGTCTCTCCAGCAAAGATCCTTGAACTACAGTGTGACTTTTATAATATAAATTTATCATTCTTCTGAGTTTATATTAAAAGGCCTTTGCAAAGTTCTGTCCAAACTCTGTCTTGAATTTACCTGGTAGGAGCCCCATTATCTCAGTGTCAGTGCAGCAAATGAGTCAGCAGAGAATGTGCCACTGGGTATGTTACTCAATCATTCACATCTGCCGTGTTTGGGGACACATCTGAAACAGGCAGCAGCGTCCCAGCCGTGCCCCAGGGAGGCACTTAGGCTAAGCGGGTGTGACTCAGCAGCATTTCTTAATTATCTGATGGTTGCTGGAGACTTCAAGATTGAAACGTTGTCAGCAGCATTTTATCCAAAGTGGTGAAAAGCTTCTAAAAAGCACTTTTGGGACATACTCTTGCCAGCTTTATGGCACTGGGCCTCCATTACCATAAACAAACTCTGATACCTGAGTGTGGCCTTCTGGGAAATTTCATATAAAGCCACAGGAAGGCTCATTTCTGCAACCTCCTACGTCTCTGTCCTTAAAAGCAACGGTACTCTCCACACAGGCTGGGCTTGGGCTGGGCTCTCCATTTCCCAAGGGACTGTGGCCTTCTCTTGCTGCTCCTCAGAGCTGGCAAGGCTGCTCTGCCTGGCACAGGGCTCACGGGTTTGTCACCGTCTCTCTTGGGTGGCCGGAGCTTGGCACCGGCTACCTGCACGGTCTAAAGGTGGGATAACAGCAAAGGCCTTGAAAATACGGACAGTGATTGAGTAGAGAGGTCCCAAAACAAGTAACAATGGACGGATGGGATACTACCTATCATTTAAACAGGGCAGTGTGGAAAGCTGGGAGAAGCTGCTTCTGCTTTGGAGAAGGGAGCAGCAGCTGAGCAAGGGAAAAACAATAAGCAAGAGGTACCTGCTGCAGCCTGGAGTGTAGTGTCCCCTCCAGGACCAGGCAGTGTGTAGCCTTGGTAGAAGGTCAAGTGCTGGGAATTGCTTCAAAATTCACCCTTACAAAAGGATCAGATTTGGGGAGGAGGAGGAGTAAAATACAGATGTAGATATAGCTTTCCTCATCGAAGAGCTGTGTGTGATCACCTCCACAGCAGTGCCTGAGGCCATGCAGGACCACGGCCACCAGTGCCAGTTACACAGGTCACCTCCATGGTGTGGGGCACTCACAGCTTCTGTCCGGGCAGGATCACTGCCAGCTTTGGGCAGGGTATAAGGGTGGCTGAGGAGGAGTAAGAAGCAACCACACCAGTGTGTGTGGGGGGGTGTTGTTGATGTGTGTCAGCATAACAAAGGGGGTTTTTGACATTTTAAACTATAAAAAAAAAAAAAAAGTGCCATTATAACGGTGTACTTACCGTAAAAGAGAAAAGTAGAAAAATAGAAAGAAACTTATTTTAAGTAGAGTTAAAATACGGGGTTCCATAATAATCTTTTCAAATCTGACTCAAGAACTAGACTGCTCCTGAGCTTCCTCTTTATGCAGAGAAACTCTTCACAAACTTCCTAAGAGCATCAGTTAATCAAGTATCACCATTAGGTGCCTTGTACACTACTACTAAATTTCTGCATTTTCAGTTAACTAAGTACTACAGAATTGTCCACAATGGACTGAGGGTCCCATGTAGGACTAAAGATCCCAAGTCCTGGTTCTCAGGAGTAATTCAAGATTCTAATTTCAGCTGCCAGTTTGGATGCCGAAAATTCAAGGCTTCCTTGTGTAAGCTTTCAGAAGAACTTGGAGAAGTGAAAATGTGAGGTTTCTTTTTATTTTTTCTTTTCTATTCTGAAATTTGAAACAGCTGTCACAAAATGTTTATATCGATACATAGCGCTCAATAAATGTCTAAACCTATAAAGAACTATGCATAAATGATGTCTGATTTATACATTAAATAAAAATAGAAAGAGCCAGTTGAATTTTAAACATTCCCCCTACATTCAGTAAGACTGGAAATTACAACGTCTATAGAATATTTCCTGCAAAAATGTCTAATGCATTGCATATGCAATATAAAAAATATTTAAAAAGCATTCTGCGAGTTTACCAGACAAGGTAAATACTTTGGCCTAATTAAACCTTCTTAAACTGGCTTTTTGTAGTGAAAAATAGTTTCTTTTTAATCTCACCCCATAAAGTGAAGTCCAAGATTAAACATAAGGAAAGATGTGAGCTGCCATTAATTGATGCAAGTTATTGCTCTTGGACAGGTCAATAAACTCACTGGGCACATAACAGCCTTCAGGAATCAGACCCCAGGGGTGAGGCAGGACAATCTCCACCCCAGCCCTGGATCCTGACCAAATCCCAAGCCAGCTCTGAGAAGGTCAAGATCTTCAGCTCATCTCCTCGTGGGGCAATGAAGTGTGTTGGATTACAGCACCTGTGGAGAGGCGGGAGCAGGGCCATGTTACGACCCTGGCCCCAGATTCTGCTGGACTGGCTGCCTGTGCCAGCCAGGAGTGACAGCCTCCCAAGCTGCAGACAAAGCAGGGCACAGAGTGTTTCTAAACACCCAACCTACCTGCCCCGACTGAAGAGACACATTTTAAAGAACAGGTTTCATGGAGCTGAAGCTCCAGTTCCATTGTAGGTACAAATGAGTCAATAAAGTAATACTAAAGTTTTACCTACAATGTAATGCAACTCTGAAGATATGTGAATCCAACATCGAACAAGCAATGCCATTACATGTCTTTATTTAGTTGCAAAAGCCTTCGCTAGATATTTTTACTGCTTCTTTGAAGGATTATTTTTAAACTGTAGATACTCTTCAGTCATACTTACTGATTTAACCTTGCAGGGATAATACTTGGCCTGATTTACCCCAGGAAATGAAGGTATTTAATATTTTTCTTCCGATTTGTTACCCATCCCTGGCAAACAAAGCAACATAAATCAATTAAAATGTAATTTCAAGAAGAGTATTCCCAGGTTTGGTTAGCTAAATCACACTTTTGCAATTAACGTGGCCTTTACAAATGTCTTAGACCTTTCTCAAGATCATCCGCATGTATCGAAATAAAACATTCTCATCCCAGTTTTATGGCACAGCTCTGTTAGAAAAGTATTTCAGTGGAACAATTTCAAAACTTTGTGGTCTAGCTCCTTAAACCACAGAGGTAGTTGCCAGTTATTCTGGCTGTCTCCACCTCCGCTCTGTGCATTACCGAAGTGTTTCCCAGCTCGCCTTGCACAAACACAAGCGCTGTCACATCGGTCCTTCCTTGTCTGCTCTCCCATCCAATGCTGAAGCGAGTTCTTCGTGTCGCCATCACCCCGGCAGCTGGGAATTTCCTAGATTTACGCCCAAAATAAAGCCAAGCAGGTGAAAGCACGCCCTGAGAGATGCAGGTGGGAGGGACAGAGCGGGCGGCTCCCCTCCCGAGCCGAAGGCCCAGACAGGCTGTGTCGCTGTGCCCATGCAGTGCCTGCCCTTGGGCCAGGGGAGGCAGTGGGCAAGGCACCGGGTGCTGTGCTCATCAGCCCCTTGCTACACCTCCTCCAGAAGCTGGGCAGTGTTAGCTTAACTAAGGGCCAGGCAGCTACATTTGGGATATCAGTTTAGGCTCTTACTCTTGGAATGAGCACCAATAAAACTTCACAAGCGGCTCTGGCACCCACAAGTGAGTCTGTGCTCACACAAGGGCAGTACTTCTACTGCAGGCATGCTCGAAGTCTGGAGTTGCAGGTGCCTCAGCCAGAAATATCAGTGTTTCCACAGAGGCCCTGGCCCTTCTGGGTGCAGTTTACTCTGCCAGGGCAGAGGAGGGTGACTGCCTGACAGTCTTTGCCAAGGGGCAGAGGAGCCACAGCAGTTGCCTCAGGGAGCTGTAACTGAGTTTTCTGGGGAGACCAACACACTGACACATCATGTTATTGGCTACAAGTTCAATGCCACCCCGGGGTGACCTGACAACATGGAAGTAGGTTAACAGAGCCATCTTAACACCAAGCTTTATTTGAGACATGGGCCACATGGGAAGTCCTCCTTCAGTGTGAGGAGAGCCCGTTTCTCCTCTTTAAGAAGAAACATGTGAGATTAGGAAACCCTTTCCAAATCTGCTGGGCCATTTATAGAGCTTTATACATCTACAGTCACACCATGTGAATAACAGCTTACTACTAAACCAGAATTGAAGCCATCCAATCCTACAGCTTCAGCACAGGATAAATAAAACCAGCAGGTTAAATGTTTCCCTGCTACATTTAAGCAGCAGTAGCCTGGTTTTGACACTGCTCCAGACGGTTCATGCCTGCATGATCATAGTGGATATTTTACTCTTTACTGTTAACAGTGCTTTCATAGTATACATTTTTCTTAAAAAACAAACCATGGACTTTTAGAAAAGCTGACTCTGGGCCTTCCCTCTTTCCTCTACTATCCATGGTCATTTTGCCACTGAAAACAAAAAAAAGGAGGACCAGAGCCTTTAATTCCCTATTTTTAAGTGTTAATATATTTACAGAAGACTATACAAACAAGCGCCAAACAAAAATTGCACATTAATTGGAGCTACATAATATTTGTACATGTTGCTAAAACAATGCTGCTAAATGAAGAAGCTTTATTAGTTCAGAGGTTTTGGCTGCTGTTATTAAAAATATATTCACCTGAAAGGAAATCCAAGTATTTAATTTTACAAACGATTTAAAATATAGCAGTAAGCAACATAAACTATTGCTTTTTATGTTTATACAATTTTTTTTTTTTGGCATAACACTGCCATACAGATCAGAATTATAAAATATCTCTTTATAGTGCATTACAAATCCAGAAACTGGTTACCACTCCTACCACATACATATGGTATTGGTACTACCAAACATGCATGGCATTCTGTAATTAAACACTGCAAAGGAATACAGAGAAAAGAGCAGGACTATTCATAAAAACTGACATAGAGCTGTTCCATTTTGAAAGTAAAAATTGTTGGGCTTTGGTTTCTTTTCTTTTTACTTCGAATACATTTGAACAATGAAGTCCAAGATATTTTCAAATTTTATCAGTGCAAAACTACATTTAATCATCTGTTGTTGAAATCAAACTGCATAAAGGGCAAACAACTGTGGAATACATTAAAACACAGGAAAAAAAAGAGCAACTAATAATTAGCAAACATGCTTCAGCAGATCCCAAAAATATTAGTGCCATAACCTTTTTCACTGCAAAACAATAATTTTCACATGGTTAGCCACAGTAGTAAGTACATTCAGTATATTTCACAATAAACTTTAGTTGATGAATACACCACTGAACCTGTAAGCGTAGCAGAATTAGAGAGACACATTTCTAAGAAGAGACTTCTTTCAGAACAATTTGCCAATTCCCGCATTTTTTTTATCTTATAGCAAACAGCATAATGCTTTTGAAAATAAATGTAGAAGTGATTACAAGTGTAAAGCCAGACAAGGTCTCTATTGAATTGATCTCTATAGCTTTTGAACTACACTTTAGGAGTCCATTACATACAGCATGTAATAAATCTATTCTTCAAAGTAAATTCTTGCCTTCACCAAAGGTCTCAACTAAGTGTTCTTAAGAACAAGGGCTGGAAAGGGAACAGCTTCCAGGAAAAGAAACAGTTCACAGCCAATACTAAGCACAAAGATACTACAGAGACACAATGTGCACTCCCCTTAGAGAACTGCATCTAAATACCTGTAAGTAGCGAACCTGTGGTGTTGACCATAATGTGAATTGAGGGGGGTTGTATATGCTTAGGCCTTTTTTGACCCATTCCTCATTTTCAGACTCTGATAGCCATAAAAAATACCTTTTGACAAGTTACTCCAATTACAATTGGAACTGTGAACATGTATCAAAACTAATTTCCGAAATGTAGAATGATGAGTGTGGTTCTCAACAAACCCCAGACAGTATCTTCTGTCCCCATCTTCTACATGATCACAATGTTAGATTCATTGAGGCTGGTTACTCCAAATCCAGAGGTATAATACCTCACTTGGAATAGGTTTTCCATTTGACTGATTTTGCTTTTACACCAGTAAGAAAAAAAATAAATTAACCCTGTTCTGCAGTTGGAATTTGACTTTTAACATTTAATCTACACTTCTAACACTGGTCTTAAAAAAGGATCTATGTGCAAAAATGTATTCAGAAGGAATAAGTAAGGTAGCACTGTCATTAACTTAGCACAAGTTTTTGCCTAAGCAGACTCTTCTGCCTAAAACCAGAAGAAACATGGGACATTTTCTGCCTAAACAAGTATTTTTTCATTAGAATCTCCCATGGCATTTAAAAACTGATTTGAAGTAGATTACTCTTCATCTTACGGTACTTTTAGTACTGTGTTCAAATGCAGCAGCAATTTTTGAATAAACAGATCTGAGACAAATAGATTACTTTCTGCACACAAATATTATTAAAACATGGAACTCACAGCTACAAGGGATTGTAGAGGCTGAAAGAAACCACGAGTTCAAAACAAAAAAATTCCTGGAGAAAAATGGGGTCCCTGTATAACTTCTTTTTTTCACAGCATCTTTTGGTGGCCACTGCTGGAGGCAGGATACAAGGCTAGAAACATCTTTGGTTCTGATCCCCACTGGCAATTCTGAGGACAACATACATCAGCAGCATGATATTGTCACACTTTTATTAATGGCAAAACTTGCTTCACATACTTGCATCTTATTCATAAATACAGCTTTTGTCAAGGAAATTCAATATCATATGTTTCCTGCAAAAGTGTGGTGTAAAAAAAATTACATTTTCACTTAAACACATATAGTTATAAATTGTGATCATTACCATCACAGCAGTCAGAAGAAGAAAGGTGTAAAATAACCTCTCAATTAAACAGATAGACATAAATTTTATTCAATAACAAACAAGAGCTGTTTTCCATTTGAATCCAGTAAATGTCACTTGTCTTACCTCATTGGATCATCCATCAACATTGTACAAAGCTTCTAAGGTCTGTAAACCTTCTGTTTATAGTACAGATAAATGCAACTGCAGATTATTACAATATCCTGGAATAGTTCAGGGAGGCTTACACTAGGTTACGTGAAATATTAACAATGATTATACAAATACCTAATACATTAGAGTGCTGCAATCTTAGAGCAGGAAACTGAGGAGCTGACCCAAGCCAGGGAACAGCTCTCAAAGGATTATTGCACTTATTTTTAGCATCCTTCAGGATTTTATTGGAGCAATGTGAACACAAAGACTTCAGACCTGCTCCTAGATACATGGACACATGTAACTGCTCTTCTGCTCTGAATGGTCTGTGCTGCACACACACCTCGTGTACCCAAGCCTTCAGTCTCTACACCAACGCACTATCAGGTACCGAGGCACACCTGTGTCTGGCACAGCAGAGCACAGAGCTGTAGCTAACCTTAAAGTGCTGCATTTTTGCATGATTTGTATGATCGCCTCGTGCGTACTCATCTGTGTACTCAGCAACATTGTTTCAAGTTGCACATTCATATCCCCCTTGCCATAAGATCCTTAAAATCAAATTCACAGGTATGTGCACATACACACTACTCCCACTTAGCAGTACC